>JAUUTY010001500.1:0-37560 GCA_030979885.1 Lolium multiflorum
TCACGCCGCCAATCCCATCTCTGGGGATTCTGGAGATCGCCTCCGGCACACTGGCCGGAGAGGGGATTCATCTCCCTGAGGACTCTACACCGCCATGGTCGTCTGAGTGATGAGTGAGTAGTCCACATCCCTGGACCATGGGTCCATAGCAGTAGCTAGATGGTCGTCTTCTCCTTGTTGTGCTTCACTGTTAGATCTTGTGAGCTGCCTAACATGATCAAGATCATCTATATGTAATACTATATGTTGTGTTTGTCTAGATCCGATGGATAGAGAGTACTGATTATGGTGATTATCAATCTATTGTTCATGTGTTGTTTATGGTCTTGGCATGCCCTCCGTTATTAGTAGAGGCTCGCCAAGTTTTTACTCTTAACTCCAAGAGGGAGTATTTATGCTCGATAGTGGCTCATGCCTCCATTGAATCTCGGACAGTAGTGACATAAAGTTCTAAGGTTGTGGATGTGTTGTTGCTACTAGGGATAAAACATTGATTCTGTGTCTAAGGATGTAGTTGTTGATTACATTACGCACCATACTTAATGCAATTGTTCTGCTGCTTTGCAACTTAATACCGAATGGGTCGGACGATAACCCGAAGGTGGACTTTTTAGGCATAGATGCAGCTGGATGGCGGTCTATGTATTTTGTCGTAATGCCCGGATTAAATCCTCACTATATTTACCATGTCATGTATATGCATTGTTATGCTTCTATTTGTCAATTGCCCGACTGTAATTTGTTCACCCAACATGCTTTTATCTTATGGGAGACACACCTCTAGTGAACTGGGACCCCGGTCCTATTTTTACATAGCATACAATCTACTTGTTTTAATGTTTTTGCAAACATCTTCCACTCGATACGTTAATCCTTTGTTACAGCAAGCCGGTGAGATTGACAACCCCACACTGTTTCGCTGGGGCAAAGTACTTGGTTGTGTTGTGCAGTGAACCAAGAAACCCAAGAATTGACCGGCCGTTACACCAAAAGCACACTTCTTTGGATTCATTCTTAGTCCGAACTTTCTAGTTCGGTCCAGGACGTGTCGCAAATCTTCCAAGTGTCCGTCCACCGAAACAGACTTGACCACCACGTCATCGATGTAAATCTCTACCAATTTGCCGATTAAATCATGGAAGATGTAATTCATGGCTCTTTGGTATGTTGCGCCCAGCATTCTTCAGTCCAAATGTCATGACCACATATTCAGCAACAAGCCCACCGAGCCCCGGAACTCTAAATGCAAGCCTGTGTACATTCCTCGGGGCCATAAAATATTTGGCCAGAAGCCGGCGTTGCCATCCATGAAGCTTAAAACCTTATGACCAGCAGCCGCATTGATCAACGTCTCTGCTACTGGCATCGTATTCATCCTTTGGAGTGGCACTATTGAGATTCCGAAAATCTATGGCGCTACGCGCCATCGGCCATCCTTTTTCTCCACAAAGTTACGACATTGGAAATCCATTCAGCGTACTCCAAGATACTCCTGGATAAACCCGTCATTCAACATCTTCCTGATCTCCTCTTGACTCTCCACCAAGATTTCAGCTCTCTATCCGTCGTGTCATTACTGAACGGTCAAATCCTTTCTTCGCAGGGAGCCGATGCTCGATGATGCTCCTGTCTAACAGGCATCTCCGTATAATCCCATGCAAAACAATCTGGGTACTCTTTCAACAAGGCTATCAACCGGTCCCTTAGATGCGGCTCTAACTTTTTGCTGATAAATGTTGGTCGTGGCTTATCCCCATGACCAATGTCAATCTCTTCCAGCTCATCAGCTGATGTGAACCCATACCCCAGCTTTCCATCGCTTGCTAGATCAATGCTGAACACAGGCAAAAGGCATGTTGAGGATAATTTTGGCCGATTGCTAGAATCGGCCTCCTTTTTCATTGCAATGTTCAATGAGGGTTTACAACTTATTGGTTCTCCATTATGGCTACGTGACATACTGGAGGTAAGATCTCTGCTTTTTATTTTTTGGGGCCGATCGCAGGGATCGGCCTTGTCACGTACGTCCATAGACTTGGATCTTGCTACTCTGTCAGGCCAGTGGATAAGACCAGCCTCACCCCGTTTTTTGAAGCTTCGATGCGCTCACAGCCGTCCAGATTAATTCCAGAGAGCGGCTCTTGGTCGTTTGCATCCCAAATGTTCATGGCGGCTAGCGAGATCTCGATCGAGTCATCTGCATGAACGACTTCCACTTCATCTCCATCCCATCGATATGTGACCGATGTATTGTGGATGGAATGCAAAGAAGAAGGATCCAATCCTCCCTTACAGGACAACAGTGCTTTTGGTTGCCGATTTATGAAGAATGATTTTGATTGCCCTTTTCTGCCCACTAAGGATCTACTGCTCTGTAACACCCTTGCTTCCGATCACGCTTAGTCGCTTGAAATTGCCATCGTGACGCTGGTCTTGGATCGTGATTTTCATTGAACGTCCCAACGTCAGAGCATGAATACGGCATTATATTGACCGCCGCCTCCCGTGTCAACCAACATCTTGCCGATAGGCTGCCCATTGATGTAACTCCTCGTGAATAGGGCCTTCAAATGCCTCGTGTAGCTCTCTGCCTTTGGTGCTCTCAAAGATGACTGGTCAGACCGCAGTCAAATCGATGTCATTGACACTTCCTCGTCTTTTGGAGCACAAAAAATTCTGACGGGAGTATGAACACCATGTTTGTATCAGCCGATTCCTCTGCATCGGCTTTTGTCTGTTTGGGGCGCCACACTTTCTTCTGTGGCCGTGCCTCTGTCTCCAACGTTTGCTGAATTTTCACGGCCAGATCGGGCCGTGCTTTCCTCAACGTGTACAGGTACTGTGCCTCGGCTTCCTCTAGGTTTCGTAGCCGCTGCACCCTACGCTTCTGGGAGTGGCTGAGTCCATCAGGACACCACCTTGGCCGGTGATATCTATCTTCTTCTTCATCCGACTCCTCGAAGTCTTCATCTCGAGACGACTCAGCTCGTCTGTTCTGAGGTGGGAGAGGCCCTAGACGCTTAAACACTGAAACTTCATTTGTTCCCTTCCTCTGCTGTTTACATTCCGGGCAGTTCTCGATTGTAGGCAATCGGCTCATTCCTGAGTCCCAGCAGTGTTTAAAGAAAGGACAGTTCCAATGCTTATCCATGTCCTCTTGCTCTCTCGACCTCCTTCTAGCGTGACGCTCATACCCTTCGTGGTCTCTATCATATCGACGATACTTTCTGTCATCTGCGTCAGACCGACGATATCTTTCATCATCTACGTCGTAGCGCCGATGTCGGTCATACTGCTCGCTCATATTTGTTAAGGAGATGTGCGGAGAGTGGTCGTTGATACCGCACGCTTCTCACTTCTTCCTCGGTCAAGCTCTCATCATGCCGGGCTTGCCGCGTGGATCGGCCTCCGCTTTATCTTTGCCACGGGAGTGACTGCCGCTTTATCCTTGCTATGGCGGTCTCGTAAGCTCGCCATGTTGATATCAAAAGAGAAGCCCGGCTCGCTTCTGGGCGTTGGGATCGAGATCCACCATGTTGACGCCAGGAAACGGATGTGTGTCAACTTTCATGGCAAACTGACCGAAGAGTAATCGGCCTTGTTCTATCGCCATTTGAATTTGTGGCGCAACACTTTGCAGGGTGGTGGGTGAACGTGTGATGCCATTTCCAATTGGGGGGGAGATTGAAAGAACATCTCTCACATTATGTTTTGTATGTTTGATGTCAATATATGTGATACACTAATGCTTGATTAAGTGGTACAGGGATTACATAGTTTCATATTTGCGTGTGTTGGATTTGGTCGATCTGTCAAAAGGCAACAGGAAAAGTTTGGCCAGGCCGGATAATCCGGGCCGGATATTCTTGAAATATCCGGCCCCCTGATTTTGGCTAAGTCTTCGACGGAAAGCAGCGCAGTAAGGGGGCCGGACATTTGCCCGGATAATGTCCCGGTATTGTACCAGGGCCGGATTATCCGGGCCGGATATTTTGGAAATATCCGGCCCCCTCGATTTTGGCTAAGGACTGGAAGAAATGTGTCTCTGTACGTGGGCCGGATATTTGGCCGGACTTTGTCACGGTTTTGTTCTAAGGCCGGATTATCCGGGGGGGCGGATTATCCGGCCCCTACTTGGACCGGATTATCCGGCCCCCCGGAAGCAGCAACGGCTCTATTTTGGGAGGGGGTATAAATACCCCCCTTCTTCTACCTTGGTTGCTTGCTCAATCATTACACAAGAATTCTGCCAAGCCACCTCCATTAGAGCCACCTCAAGAAAGTCAAGATTTGCAAGATCTCCTTCCTCCCCCAACCAAAGCTCTTGATCTTTGGAGATTCGAAGGAGAAGCCACCGATCTACATCCTCACCGAAGCGTTCTTCATTTCCCCCTCACTTGTTCGAGGGATCTCATGCTAGTGTTCCTATTTGGTTCCCTAGTTGATTTGTTGATGATGTGTTGTTGTTGATTGTTGTATTGTTACAGATTTGGGAGCCTCCAATTCAGTTGTGGATGTGTGCCCCAAGAACCTTGTAAAGGCCCGGTTTCCGCCTCGAGGAAATCCCTTAGTGGAAGTGGGCTAGGCCTTCGTGGCGTTGCTCACAGGAGATCTGAGTGAAGCCTTCGTGGCTGTTGGTTTGGCTTGCGTAGCAACCACACTCCTCCAAACGTAGAGTACCTTCTTGCAAAGGAAGGGAACTACGGGAATCATCTCCGTGTCAACGCGTGCTACACTCTCGGTTACCTCTATCCCACTCTATCTCCTATATATTGCGTAGCTATATCTTGCTTAGTTGATAACCTTGTCATATAGGTGAATTCACTTAGTTGCATATCTAGAGAATTTACCTTTGTGTCAAACCTAAATTGAAAAAGAACTAAAAATTGGTTAGCACCTATTCACCCCCCTCTAGGTGCGGCATACGATCCTTTCAATTGGTATCAGAGCCTCGGCTCTTATTTCGGGCTTAACCGCCTAAGAGTATGCCAAACGAGGAGCCCTCGGATGGGGCCGCCAATACGGTCTCCATGGAAGAATTCAATTCGTTGAAGTCCTTCATGGAAACCAAAATGGAAGCCCAAATGGAAAGCATGAAAAAGATGATTGCCGAGCTTCTGGCTCCGGCCCGTCCCATGGCTCCTAGTATAGAGGTAAAGGACGCGGGTGTGTCAGAAGAGGGAGGTGCTTCGGCACCACCCTCTTCTACCAAACCCGTGGAAGGTGATAACTTAAACACTAACAAATCTCCCATTGCATCTCCTAGGGATACTAGTGGAGGTGAGAGCTACAATCGAGTAGCTCCACCTTTTCAATCTCCCGATATACCGGTTCCCCATCCTCATTTGAACATTCGGGGCGACCCACCTAAGTTTTCCATTGAAAATTACAATACTTGGCGATTTGAGTTCCGCTCTCATGTTTGCAGTGCCTCCAATGAACTTTGGAGAATCATCCAAGAAGGCTTCAAACCTTACAACCCCGACAAGTTGACTAGAAGAGAAGCGGTTGATAGTCAACTCAACAACACCGCCTTGCACATGATTCAAACTAGTGTGGGGACAAAGGATTTGCCTCGTGTTCGGAACTACACCACCGCCAAGGAAGCTTGGGATGGTTTGGCCGCTAGTTGCATTGGAAGTGAGAGCACGAGAAGGAACAAGTATAATGCTCTTAAGAATAAAGCCGAAGGATTCATGAGGCTACCGGATGAAGATCATCAAGACATGTATTCAAGACTCCTCATTGTTGCCGATGACTTCCGTCTTATTGGTGCCACCCACATCAATGACTCTTGGATCAAGGAGAAGTACATTGAATGCATGATGCCATATGTACCCATTGATGTCAAGACCCTTGTTGGGAGAGAATGCTATTCCTCTCTCTCTTCTCAAGATGCCGTGCACGAGATGCAAGCCCTCAAGGTGCTCGAGCAAAACTCTCATGATTCTCTCAATCGTGCCATTGGTATGTCAAAAGGGAACAATCTTGCCTTGGTGGTCAACCCCTTAGATGAAGTGCACCCTCAAGAGCAATATAGGGCATCTTGGAGTATGTCCTATCCGGAAGATTTGCAATGCCACTACCATGATCACATGGCCTTCCATGCTAAGTCCTTTTGGGTTGATCCCTCCAAGGCCAAGGAAGACAACATCAAGAGAAACCACAAGAGTGGGTTCACTAGCTTTGGTCCAAAAACAAGATCTTGCTACAATTGTGATGACAAGCGCCACTTCATTGCCGAATGCCCCTATGAGAATAGAGAGCTTCATAATGGAAGGCTCATCCCCAAGGACAAGAGCAAAGAATCAAAGGGCAAATATTCAAAAGCCCCCAACAAGAAATTCTACAACAACAAGACCAAGAAGGGCAAGAGGCATCCAAAAGTTATGCTAGTGACTAGGGAAGAATATTCTTCCGATGAAGTTGGAAGTTCTTGTAGTGAGGAAAGTGAAGAAAGCTCAAAGGAATTGGCCGCCATCGTCACCACCAACATTCCCTCTTCATCTCTCTTTGACTCTCCCAATGAGAATCCCCATAACAAGAATGCACATTGCTTCATGGCAAGGTCCTCCTTGGACACATCTATTGTGCTATCAACTCAAGAAGAGTATACCTCCGGAGATGATGATGTTGATGATGAAGAAGATGCAACCTCTAATGGATTGGTCGCTCTTGCCTCCCTCTCCACTAACTCTTCATCACCAAGTGAATCCCCCAATGAAGTCATTCATGTGGAGGAAGAAAGTTGCCTCATGGCTAAATCCTCCGAGGTATCATCTCCTAGCCCCTCTATGCCTAACATATCAAGTGATCTAGGGGTTGATGATGCTAGTCTAAAAGTAAAACAAGAATTGCTAGAATTTGATGAATTCTTGCTTAACCTACAAGGTATCAACAAAAAGCATGTTTCAAATCTCATGTCTCGTTTAGCTCAACAAACTGATATGCTTGAGAAAAAGGGTCAAATAGAGAGAGAAGACTCTCTTGAAATCCATGCTCTTAAAAATGCCCTTGAGGAAAGTCAAGAAACTATAGCCTCTCTTGAGGAGAGGCTAGAAAATCTTGAAGAGCCTCAAGATGAAATTAACAAGCTCACTAAAGCTAGAGATCATGCTAGGGCTAAGACTAAATTGCTTAAAAAGGAAAAGGCCCAATTTGGTGTTGATCATGAGAAACTTGTGAAGGATCTAGATGAACTAGACAAAGCTCACAAAGCTTTGAAGAGTGAATACTCTCTCCTATCCAAGTCAAATGAGCAACTTCAAATTAGGCTTGCTTCATATGATGTGCCTAGTTCCTCTACTCCTTCTTGTGATCATGCAAATATTGTTGAGGAAAATGCTAGGTTGAAGGATGAACTTGCTAAGGCCTCCTCTCCCCAAAGTAAACTTTCTTTGGATGATCTTTTGAGTAAGCAAAGATCAAACAATGGGAAGGAGGGCCTTGGTTACAATGCCAAGGCAAAGAAGGCAAACAAGCAAAAGGCCAAGCCCGCACAAGAGAAGAAGAAAGATATCACCAATGGTGAAGCCCCTAAGGGCAACACCACTAATGATGATAATGCGGGAAATGCTAACCCTCACTATGTTTTATTTAAAGATTATTATGGTGATGTTTATGCTAAATATGTTGGCCCATATGATGGTTATGTTGCTTGGTCTATTTGGGTCCCAAAGACCCTTGTTGCTAACAAAAGAGGACCCATTGTGAAATGGGTACCTAAATCCAAGAATTGATCTCATGTAGGACTATGCCGCCGGAGGTTCAAAATGGGTACTTGATAGTGGATGTACAAGTCATATGACCGGCGGCAAGAACCTCGTCAAGGAGTTGAGGCCCAACATAAACAATATCACCGTCTCCTTTGGCGATAATTCTACATCCGAGGTATTGGGTTTTGGCAAGGTTGTGGTTGCACACAACATAACACTTGTGGATGTCATGCTTGTCAAAACCCTTGGTTACAATTTACTTTCCGTTTCCGCCCTTGGCAAGATGGGTTTCGCCGTCTTTATTGATAATGATATTGTGGTCCTCTTGTGGAGCAAGACTCTAAAAGTCGCTTTCGTTGGGTATCGCGAACATAACTTGTATGTGGTGGACTTTTCGGGGACCACCACTTCAAGTGCGATGTGCCTATTCGGAAAGGCGGATGTGGGTTGGTTGTGGCATCGCCGCCTAGCCCATGTCAACATGAGAACTTTGCAAAGTCTTCACAAGGGGAACCATATTGTGGGACTAATGGAAAGTGTTTCTTTTGCCAAAGATCGTGTTTGTAGGGCTTGTGTTGAAGGCAAAATGCATGACTCTCCGCATCCAAGCAAGACTATCATCTCTTCCAAGAGGATCTTGGAGCTCCTTCATGTGGATCTCTTTGGTCCCGTTACTCATGCAAGTCTTGGTGCGAAGAAACATTGCTTGGTGATTGTTGATGATTACTCAAGATACACTTGGGTCTACTTTCTCAAGACGAAAGATGAGACTCAACAAATATTCATTGACTTTGCCACCGAGGTGCAACGCCAACACAACCTCCTCATTAAGGCAATAAGAAGTGACAACGGCTCCGAGTTCAAGAACTACACACTCAATGATTTTCTTAGTGATGAGGGGATTCGTCATCAATATTCCGCTGCTTACACCCCTCAACAAAATGGTGTTGCGGAGAGGAAGAACCGGACTCTTATGGATATGGCAAGGTCTATGATGGCGGAGTATAAATCCCGCTATAACTTTTGGGCCGAAGCCATCTCCACCGCTTGCCATTCTTCTAACCGGCTCTATCTCCGCAAGGGATTGAACAAGACTCCATATGAAATACTCACCGGCAACAAGCCTAACATCTCATACTTCAAGGTGTTCGGTTGTAAGTGTTTCTACCAAATCAAAGGAGTTCGTTTGTCTAAATTTGCTCCTAAAGCTTTGGAGGGTATATTTGTTGGTTACGGTGCCGAATCTCACACTTATAGAGTCTTTGATGTATCCTCCGGGATTATCATTGAATCTTGTAGTGTGAAGTTCGAAGAAAATGATGGCTCCCAAGTGGGGCAAGTTGATGTATGTGCAGGTGATGAAATACCTCAAGATGCCATAGTAAGAATGGGTGTGGGATTTTTCCGCCCCATTGAGGGACACGGTGTGGCGTCTCGGGAAGGACTATGCTCTACCACGGTGGAGCCCTCATCCTCTCAACATCAACAAACCCCATCAAGTGAAGCTAATGATGCACCAACCCAAGAACAAGAAGAAAACCCTCCCTCTCATGTACAAGATCAAGGACAAGATCAACCAAGCATTCAAGATCAACCATTTGATATTTGCACTTCACCAAACATTGTCCAAGATCAAGCACATGAGGTTGAGCATTCTCAAGAAATTGAGGAAGCTCAAATTGAAGGTCAAGACGGGGACCCAAATGATCAAGTTGATCAAGTGACACCTCCAAGGCCTAGAAAAACCAAGGAGGAGATCGAGGCCCGTCGTCTAGCAAGAAGAGATAGGATCCTTGAAATTCGTGGACACACTCATGACAAGGTCCTTGGTGATGTTCGAGCAAAGGTCTCCACAAGAAGGCAATTGGCTAACTTTAGCAATCATCATGCTTATATCTCCTTAGTGGAACCCAAGAAAGTATTTGAAGCCCTTGAAGATTCGGATTGGGTGGATGCCATGCATGAGGAACTCAACAACTTCAAGCGCAACAAAGTGTGGACCTTAGTAGAGAAGCCAAAGGAGTGCCGCAATGTTATAGGCACTAAGTGGATATTCAAGAACAAGCAAGATGAGTTTGGAAATATTGTGAGGAACAAGGCAAGATTGGTGGCTCAAGGTTTCTCTCAAGTTGAAGGAATTGACTTTGGAGAGACCTATGCTCCCGTGGCTCGCCTTGAGTCCATCCGTATCCTTCTTGCTTATGCATCGCATCATAACTTTAAGTTACAACAAATGGATGTTAAAAGTGCATTTCTTAATGGTCCTTTGCATGAAGAGGTTTATGTTAAGCAACCCCCGGGGTTTGAGGATCTCAACTTTCCTAACCATGTCTACAAGCTTGATAAAGCACTTTATGGTCTCAAACAAGCTCCTAGAGCTTGGTACGAGCACCTTAAAGAATTGTTGGTAGACCGTGGGTTTGATGTTGGGCTAATCGATCCCACTCTTTTTACTAAGAGGGTTAATGGGGAGCTTTTCGTTTGCCAATTATATGTTGATGATATCATCTTTGGCTCTACTAACAAAGCTTTTAATGATGAATTTTCAAAGCTTATGACCGATAGGTTTGAGATGTCTATGATGGGAGAGATGAAGTTCTTCCTTGGTTTTGAGATCAAGCAATTGAGAGAGGGAACCTTCATCAATCAAGCAAAATATCTCCAAGACATGCTCAAGAGGTTCAAGATGACCGAGTTGAAGGGTGTGGCCACTCCTATGGTCACCAAATGTCATCTTGCACTTGATCCCAATGGTAAAGAGGTGGATCAAAAGGTATACCGCTCCATGATTGGATCCTTGCTTTACCTTTGTGCATCTAGACCGGACATAGTGTTGAGTGTTGGTGTGTGTGCAAGGTATCAAGCTTCTCCTAAGGAGAGCCACATGATGGCTCTCAAAAGAATCTTTCGATATTTGGTTGATACCCCAAGATATGGTATTTGGTACCCCAAGGGCTCAAGTTTTATTCTCAATGGTTATACCGATGCGGATTGGGCGGGTGACAAGGATGATAGGAAATCAACTTCCGGGGCTTGCCAATTCCTTGGTAGGTCCTTGGTGTGTTGGTCTTCTAAGAAGCAAAATTGTATATCTCTCTCCACCGCCGAAGCCGAATATGTTGCCGCCGCAAGTGGATGCACTCAATTGTTATGGATGAGGCAAACTTTAAAGGAATACGGTGTCATTTGTGACAAAGTGCCTCTATTATGTGACAATGAAAGTGCCATCAAGATTGCCTATAATCCGGTGCAACATTCAAGAACGAAGCATATTGAGATCCGGAATCATTTCATTAGGGATCATGTTGCCCGTGGTGATATTGAGCTCATCTATGTTCCTACCAAAGATCAACTTGCCGATATATTCACGAAGCCTCTTGATGAAGCAAGGTTCTCTTATTTGAGGAATGAGCTAAATATCATTGATTCAAGGAGTATAGCTTGACCATCTTGCAAACACACCTTTGTCTCAAAACTTTATTTGGTTTAGATGTGGGCATGGAAATAGGGGGAGTGCGGTTTAAACTATTGAGCTATCCCTCCCCCCATAATGCCAACATTAAAAGAAATCATTCTCTTTATATCATATAATGATATGTGAGCTTCAATGATGAGTAGTGGGTTTGGGCCCAAGATATATCTTCGCGGTGCCATGCCATAACACTCATATATGGTGGCCTAGGCCACCACACTCTTCTTTGTGAAGAGTTGGAGTTATTTGAGTCTTATCGCCTTTTATTTGACAACTCCATGTTCTTATGGGAAATCACTCTAGTTTGGCCTTATTTGCTCATATCTTGCAAACTTAAGTGATCATGTACCATTAACAGTTTGAACTCTCTAAACCTAAGCCTACCTCTCCAACAAACCACTTCCATCTTGCTCATTTGTCATGTTTGGTAAAAACTTGGAGTTTGAGGTTTCTCGGTCGGATGATCTAGGTTGCCCCATCTTATTGGTAAATATGCATCTCATATATGACGTGATAAGTATATTGCATCACATATGGGTTCGCAAATATCCAACTAAAGATAAGCTGGATTTACGGTATTCTGGAATTTTCCAGAACACCGGATAATCCGCCCCCCTGGTGCCCCGGATTATCCGGCCGGGCCGGATTATCCGCCCTCACTTTGGGCCGGATTATCCGGCCTGGGCGTTTTGCGGGAGGACTAAGGGAGGCCGCGGGGTGAACGGTTGGCTCACCAATCAGTTCCCCCACGCGCCCCCCTTCTTCCTCCTCAAACCGCCGGAGCTCCTCCTCCTCGCCGGAGACGCCCCGTCCGCCCCCTCTCGGAGTTCTTGGGTGGATCGGGTGGATCTCCTCCCTAGCTACCTTCTCCTCCAAGCGGTTTCCACAATGGATGTGGGTATGATTCACAATCTCTAACCCTAGATGTTGTGTTTTATATGTGCTATTTTCTTGGTGGAATTGGTGTCTAGTTGTTCCAAATCGTGTGTAGTGTACTCCTCTTGCATGCTATGAGGCCGATCTAGTTTTAGACATGTTTTTGATTGGAAAACTGCACATCTCGAAGGGCCGGATTTTCCGCCCCTCGAGCCGGCCGGATTATCCGGCCCGGCCGGATTATCCGCCCCCAGGGGACCCCGGATTATCCGGCCTGGAGCTTCATCGCCGCTGCAGTTTGCTTCAATCTATCATGTCTAGATGTGTACCGACTTGTTTGCATGTTTCTCGAGTATATTACTGTATCTTACATGACTTATGAGCATTACCTTTCCTTTGCTACCCGCCTTTGCTTCTCACAGGTGGTGCTTCTCGGGGTGGTCGGAGACGCCCAAGGCATGATCGATCTAGTGATGAGTTTGCCACCAATGCACCTCGCAAGTCCGTCACTTCAAGGCGGAAGAACAAGGAAGTGAGGGAGAACTACAAGACCATGGACCCAGTTTCTTACTCCGCTATCCGCTTGAAGAACTGGTATGATGATGTCCCAAGGGATGAAGACATAGCGGGCAGGAGATATTGGTGCGCTGAGCAGGAGTTCATCTTCATGGACATCTATGAGCCCATGAAGAATCTGAGACCCATGCAAGCTATCAATGTGGACATTCTGGCAATCAACGATCACTTTGAAGATGCTATCTGGGTAGCTGGAAAGTTGGGCCTGCATGATATCATGAAGATTCAGTGTGACTTTAGCCCAGCTTTGGTGAAGCAGTTCTTTGCCACTTTGGCAATCAGGAAAGATGAGGAACACACCATGGAATGGATGACTGGCTCCACTCACTGCAGTGCCACTCTGCGTCAGTTTGCTGGTGTTCTTGGAGTTCCTGTTGATGGGGGTCGTCGACTTCATGGACCACAACAGACAGATAAGAATGCTCTTGTGCATCTCTACACCTCAGCGGGAAAGATTGGTCAAGCTAAGGGGCTGCTTCCTATATACAGTCAGCTGCTTCGGTTCTTTCGGGCCACCATTTGCCCAAGTGGTGGCAACAATGATGCTCTTCGGGGAACCCTTGTGGACCTTATGCACCTCAGCTATAAGTGTGCTCGTGATGAGAATGAAGAACGGGACTACACTCTTGATATCATGGACTTTATCTTCCATGAGATCCATGATGCCATGGTCTCCCGGACCACCATACCCTATGCTCCCTACATTCAGCTTCTCATCAACAACTCTGTTGCTAAGGTTGGTGAAGACATAAGTGGGTATCCTTTGGTGAAGCACCATGTCAAGAAGCCCTACAAGCTTAAGCCAGTTTCTTCAGCCGTACCTGCTCCTGACACTTTCATGCGTGATGCTCGCTCCAGTGGCTTTGCTCCTGCTCGTCACCCTGATGTCCCGGCTATGAAGAAGCAAGTGAGCCGGCTTAGTTGGTTTCAGCGTCACATCTTGTGCATGAACATCGAGATACACAAGGAAAACTATGCTGCTAGCCGAGAGCGTTCTGAAATTAAGCACACTCAGGCGGTTATTCTTCACAAGCTCAGTGGTGATCAAGGACCCCCGCCTCAGCCTCCAGCTCACCAGGGTTACAGTGCATGGCACTCTGCACAGGTTCCATGGAGTGAACTTGATGACTGCCTTCAAAGGACCAACACCTCTCGCCGCTCCCCGGATGCTCCTGACACTGATGAGGATGAGGATGAAGAGGTAGCGGCAGACGAGTCCGATGATGATTATGCCTCCGAGTGATTCCCATGGGACGAGTAGCATCGCGCTTGTCCCCTTTTTGGCGTTTCGATGCCAAAGGGGGAGAAGTGTTCTATTAGGAACTATCTCGGGGATTTGCATGGTTTGGGCACAAGCATTTGCGTTTACCATTCCTTTATTGCTTGTGTTCCCTCGTATTTGCACTATTTGCTTTGGTTGTGTCGTTTAAAACTATGTGCTATGTGGTGTGAGACATTGTTAAGTGTGAGACATTGTTATGGTTTTCGGATTTCTATATGTTGAGATCAAGGATGCTATATTATGTGTGATGTTATATCTCCGTATCTTATATCTACACATGGGTATGATTTCTTGCATCCTATCTCAACTTCATATGTGTCAATGTCTTTTGTTAGAGCTCATGTTGGATATCTCTTGTGTTGAGGCACCATACTCCTATGTGTTGTGTATTTGTATTCAAATGCAAACTACTTATATGCACACATGTAGGGGGAGTGCCTCTATGTTTTGCCATCATGCTTGTCTCTATTGTGATTCCTTTGCAAATCCGTATATTGTCATCAAACACCAAAAAGGGGGAGATTGAAAGAACATCTCTCACATTATGTTTTGTATGTTTGATGTCAATATATGTGATACACTAATGCTTGATTAAGTGGTACAGGGATTACATAGTTTCATATTTGCGTGTGTTGGATTTGGTCGATCTGTCAAAAGGCAACAAGAAAAGTGGCCAGGCCGGATAATCCGGGCCGGATATTCTTGAAATATCCGGCCCCCTGATTTTGGCTAAGTCTTCGACGGAAAGCAGCGCAGTAAGGGGGCCGGACATTTGCCCGGATAATGTCCCGGTATTGTACCAGGGCCGGATTATCCGGGCCGGATATTTTGGAAATATCCGGCCCCCTCGATTTTGGCTAAGGACTGGAAGAAATGTGTCTCTGTACGAGGGCCGGATATTTGGCCGGACTTTGTCACGGTTTTGTTCTGAAGGCCGGATTATCCGGGGGGGCGGATTATCCGGCCCTACTTGGACCGGATTATCCGGCCCCCCGGAAGCAGCAACGGCTCTATTTTGGGAGGGGGTATAAATACCCCCCTTCTTCTACCTTGGTTGCTTGCTCAATCATTACACAAGAATTCTGCCAAGCCACCTCCATTAGAGCCACCTCAAGAAAGTCAAGATTTGCAAGATCTCCTTCCTCCCCCAACCAAAGCTCTTGATCTTTGGGGATTCGAAGGAGAAGCCACCGATCTACATCCTCACCGAAGCGTTCTTCATTTCCCCCTCACTTGTTCGAGGGATCTCATGCTAGTGTTCCTATTTGGTTCCCTAGTTGATTTGTTGATGATGTGTTGTTGTTGATTGTTGTATTGTTACAGATTTGGGAGCCTCCAATTCAGTTGTGGATGTGTGCCCCAAGAACCTTAAAGGCCCGGTTTCCGCCTCGAGGAAATCCCTTAGTGGAAGTGGGCTAGGCCTTCGTGGCGTTGCTCACAGGAGATCTGAGGCCTTCGTGGCTGTTGGTTTGGCTTGCGTAGCAACCACACTCCTCCAAACGTAGAGTACCTTCTTGCAAAGGAAGGGAACTACGGAATCATCTCCGTGTCAACGCTAAGCACTCCTTTTGCCACTCCTATCCCACTTCATTCTATATATTGTGTGAGCTATTCCTGTAAAGCTTGGGTTGATAACCTTGTCATATAGGTGAATTCACTTAGTTGCATATCTAGAGAATTTCCCTCTTTGTGTCAAACCTAAATTGAAAAAGAACTAAAAAATTGGTTAGCACCTCCATTCACCCCTCTAGGTGCAGACACGATCCTTTCAAGAACGTAGATTTTGTGGCCTCTGTAACTTCTACTGTTTTTCCTTTGCAAGCAACTGCATCCGCTCCGTTTTGCTTAAAATCAAAGTCAAACCTTGTGTGCCCCGGGTTGTTTCACCCATTTGCAGATTACTGGCACGCCTCGAGCCCATTCAGCTGATTGCGACTTCCCTGATCTTCTCCGCATAGCGTCTTCATCTTCTTTCCTGTCTCGACCGGGCGACTGGCGCTTGAACTTGTCCCTGCATACTGGGTGGCACTGTTCATACGATGTCAATTTCTGAACCATGTGCGCTGCTGAATCGAAGGTCTGCTTGGAACGTCGTATTCTTGAGCGACGCAGAGGCTCGCTATTGCTAGATCGATCGTTTCTTTCGTATAAACGAACTCTAATAACATCGTTCTGATGTACTTGAACGTTTAATGTATTCGTATTAATCGTTTCTCACCTCTCGCCGTACTCAAGGCTTGGACGGCAATGCTAGCTTCGTAGCTCAATGATATTGTATGAAACCGTCTCTGCACGTTTCCATGTTCGAGCGAATCTGGGCAACGAGCACCACCCAAAAAAAGCCGGGACCCGTGAGATTGCGCAAATAACCTCACACGAGTCATCCGATGGTCGAGACCATACCCAATCGTGCCAAATATCGGCTCACGTGCTCAATTGAGCTAGGATCCTTCCCCGATCCACCGAATTTGTGAAGCCGTGGAGCCAGATAAGAAGGTAGGATCAGGTCATACTGGGATACGGTTGAAGAAGCCAATTGTTCTCTTCTTTCTGGGGCAGGATGCCGAACTGTCTCAAGATTGCACCGATCTGATCCAAGTACGTTGGAGCCGAAGCTGCTGAGTTTCTCATGACTTGCTCCTGCAGTATATTTAGCTAGCCACGCTCGTTTCTCAGCATCCGCTCCGTAACTCCCTCCCCGCTCCTGCAAGAATTCCTCCCGTCGTAATCCGGCCCGTATGCATCCGCTTGTTGCAGTCCGGCACGTATGCACACGTATCCATGGGATCTCGCGGCTCAAACAGTAGTCTGTGTAACGCCGTGATCACCTCCAACCTTTGGGGACGACGTACGCCTTCAGAACCTTGTTGTCAGGAGCTGCCAACGTGTATGGTGCTGGTGGCCTAGTGTAGAACGGTATTTCTCCCTGGTGAGTTCCAGAGCTGGTCCTGACGGAGAATACCGATGCTTCATGATTTCTTGAACCACACGAAGCGCAACACGCTCCAAAGTGACCAGGCTCTCAGAATGTCGATGTAGAGAATGAGCCACATCATAGTTAATTTCCTGGCGCAGGGCTCTGGTACGGTCCTCCGAAGGGAGAGACAGATCTATCCCCTCAAACACGCCTTCGGGTTGGAACCCTTTGAACCTAATCCCGTGCGAACGGGTCTTCTCGAAAGAGCCGATGAGATCGGCTTCGAAGATGGCCTTGAGCTCATCGTATTTCTTCTTGTGCTCTGCAGGCAGATCTTCATACTTGATCTGTTCGTCCGCCATCTCTGGAGCAGGTGTTGACGTGGTTGTCGTAGAAGATTGTCCCACCGGGCGGGCCAGAATGTGTTGCCTAACCCACTGGCGAGCAGTGGTTAAGCAACACGAAGAGCCGGGAGGCTACCAAGACTGCTGGGTGGGCCCTGGTCCCGCAATGTCCTGCACAATGCCCGCGCTGTAAGGCGTGCCACCCGACCTATACCTGGTCAGGAAGGTGTGGATTGCTTCGATTAGTCTCCTGCATGGTAGACACGCAAACATTTTCAACATGAAATACCGATCGGCTCCCAAAGCTGCCTTGATCGGGGCTCAAAGATGCGATCGCCCCATGGTTCACTGGAATTACGATGACATGGGGTTCCTGCTTGATCAATATAAAGTTAAACCAATCCACTACGACAGCTTAGGGTTTTCACCGCATAATCTGATCATCCTACGCATAGTTGAGCCTAATAGACACGAAAGATGATGAAAACTAACCCTAAAAGAGGCCTAAAAACCAACATTGGGTTAATTCCCGGAACAATCCCTCTTAGAGCTAACAAACCACACCTCGCACTACCGGATCGCTCAACCCGCTTGCAAGGCCTAACCATAATGGATAGCTTTAAACTAATCCTTGAGAAACAAGGAGCAACTATAACAGATTGATCTACTAAACAACGAACAAGCAAGGTGCTGCCCTTACACCTAGATAGGTATAAGGGCAGCTAGATATCGAGGGCAGCATAGCTAAGCAGATATGTATAAGAAAAACATCAATGCAAGCCCCAAAACCTATGATAAATAGTGTTACTCGCCATCAACAACGTTTCAGCACGAGCAGCACAAGATAACGAATAAACTGATACTGCTCAGATCGCAAGATGCGATCTAGGCAACATGATGCTTACCGGTAAGAAAACCTCGAAACAAGGGGTGGCGATGCGCTTGGTTTGTGTTTGTTGTGAAATTTGATTTAACCTCCTTTCGATAAACGATACATATTAATAGTCCAAGGGACTTTCTAGTTCGGGCGTGCACCTAACGTGCACGAGTTAAACTCTATCTTTTAATTCTAAACTAAGATGCAATCTACTACAAAATAAAGATACACAGCATAGCCCAAACTCTTCGTGCAAGGCCGCTTTGGAGACGCTCCACGTATATTCTTCAAGCCTATCTCAATTACGGCCCATCTCCTGATTTGACCAAAATCTCGGTGATAACACTATGATAAATAAATAAATATGATGCAGCACAAGGAAATAATCCTAGCGAAATGATCACAGAAGCCCAGCCTCCCGCCTCCCAGCCTCCCGCACCCCGGCCTCTCCCGCCCCAACCGCCGGGCCGCGCCGGTAGCGCTCGTCGTGGGCAAAGACCCACGGGCGTGGGCGGCGGGCGGGGGCCCTTCCCCGTCGACGCGTGGTGGACGGCGGCCGGATCTCCCTCCTCGACGCATGGCGGACGCGCGGATGGGATGGGCGGCGGCGGCCTGCCGCCCCCTTCTCCCGTCGGCTCTCCCCTGGTGGATCGGCCGGCGCGGTTGGGATGTGGCGGGCGGCGGCCAGCACCGGCGGTCTCCTTCCTCCCCGGCTGCCTCCGCACACTCCGCGTGGGCCGGTAGGGGCGGCGGCCAGGCCTGCGGCCTGCGCCACTTCTCTCCCCCACCCTTCCTCGCCTTCTGGGTGAGAGTGGAGCCGATTCGAGCGCCACCCGCGACACGAGGTCGCCCGGGGCAGCAGCCTTGGGTTCGACGGAGGAGGCCTCTTCTTCGCCGGAGAGGGTCGGCCTGCGGTTGGTGGTGGTGGATCTATCGATCTATCACCGTGTTCCGGCGGCGAGATGGAGATGCTGGGAAGCCGGCGACGGAGTCGCCGGTGGAGGGTTGGAGTGGCCAGCCCGGGATGGTCGCCGACGTGGGGGTCCGACCTGAATAAAGGCGGTGGTCCTAGGGTCTCTCTTGCGTGAAGAGGAAGACCTACCGGAGGCCTGGACTCGTGATCTAGCCGGAGTGTTGAGTTCCGGAAGGCTCCGCCGGCGAATGTAACAGTGCTTTTTGCCTGGAGTTTGCTGGATCGGTGGTATTCGGTCGTGCGCACCCATGCTTTTATTCCGACCGTTTGGTTCTGGAGGGAGCGGCGCGAAGCTCTTTTTCTGTGTTGACATCAAGTGACTATGGATCCATGATGAAAGTCGGAAGAAGAGAATTTCATGAAGGCTGGAGGGAGGACTAGCTAAGGGAGGTTCAAGTCTCCGCGCTGTTGAGGGACTTGCTTGGTGTTCCGGGCTTCACAGCAGCGGTATGAAAGTGGGGGCGACAACACATGTGAAGTTCAGAGTCCTACCTTTCAGGGTGAAAACCCAAGGTCTGGCCTTAACTGGCCTGGCAATGGCCTTGTTGGAGGCATTGTTTTGAGAGCGGGGACTATCTTCGGGGTGAAAACCTTCTAAGATCGTTGATCGGGCGACGATGGTGCTAGAGCACCTGCTCCCTCTTGGAGGCGGCTGCTTGGGAGAGTGTATTTCAGGTGTTGTCTTGGCGGTGGATGTATTGCTGTTGTTAGGCCCGAGATACTGTAGCGGGACTTTTGTTTCTTAGTTTTCTTTTCCTTTTTTGGCTGTGTGCATCCGTAGTGCCATTAGGGTGGTGCGTTGTTGCATAGGCTGGGTGTAATTGGTATCTTTTTGATATTAATATATTCCCTTTATCGAAAAAAATAATCCTTAGCTTAAATATTAAATGTCTTTTTATGAAAACATGAGAAAATTGGACATCCATGTAAATAGCCTTACTATCCTAAGAGCTTAGGCTATCCTCAATGCGACCCATCCTTACGATTTCCGCGTCCGGATGGGTCGTCCTGACAAAATCGCGATCGCGCCGGGACCCATCCCAAAATGGATGGTCGCGGTGTCCCGGACGACCCAAACCCGGCCCAAATCTTAGCTCGCTATGGCTGCGGACGCCAACCGCTGTCCGTTTTTGCGGCCTCCTGTTCTCCTTCGTGTCTGCGTGTCATAGGGACATAACACCATTTTTCATTAAATCCTAATGTCATACTACATTTTCTACATACTACTAGCTCAGCTACCCAAGTCTTCGCCTGCGGCCGTGATTTCACTCGATGAGGGCGGCTCTATGCGTGAGGACTCCCAGCTTACCACCGGGTGTCTTGGCCCACGGCCTTCCTCCGGCGCTCCTCCGCAGCCGCCGCCCCTCCTCATGTCCGTCCTTGCTTGCCGGCGCGGGCGCTCCTACGGGCGCCATGGTCCGCTTCCTGCACAACTAGAGCCTCACGCGCGGCGGCGCTGCTTCCACGTGTCCCGTGCCTCGAGGCGTATGGGCACGCAAAGGCGGCCTCCCTGTTCCTCCGCCCGCTGCGATGCTGCCGCCATTGCCGGCCTAGCTCTACCTCCGCAACCTACTTCGTGGCCCGCCGGCCGGCGAGGGCATCCGGACGAGGCGGGGGGGCAGCCTCCCCTGAGCGCTGAGCCTCATTATTCCTCTCCCGACGGTCGCCAACGTGGGCGGGCTGCCGGAACTTAACGCCTCGGCTCGCCTGTCCGTTACAGCCGCGACGCCGATTACTACGCCTTGAGTCGCCTGATCTCATGGCCCTGGACGAGCCCTGTCAAAGGTTGCTGACCAGATCCACCTCTCCCTGGCTGCAAGCCACCTTCTTGCGGCCTCAACAGCCACAGGCCTCATGAGCCCAGCAGCCAGCACCTTCATCTGCATGCACCTCCTCCTTCTGTCGGCCTGGACACGACACGGCTCCTCAAACACAGGCGGCCCACAGACAGTCCACCGCTCTCCGCTGCCAGTCTGAGCCACAGGGTAGCTGCCACGGACTGCAGGGTGCAGCATGGCTATGGAGAGAGAGGGCCAGAGAGGGAATGCGGGCGGAGACTACCTGCGAGGCCTGCCACCTTATAGCCACATCCTGGGGAAACCCAGCCGATGATGCCGCCCTACCTTCCCACACACATAAATCACGCTGTTTCCGTCTACCGCTGGCCAGCCATGAGACCTGCCATGGCCTGCAGGCCGCAAGACTTAGCCATGGCTTTATGGGACGAGCCGCTAGCTGGCAGCATCCAAACGGACTCTACCACAGCAGCACCTAAACTGACCTAAAACTAGCTGCTTGACTATACCATTTAGTCACACAACAGATGCCTTATTATCCCCGCATCCACAGATATCTGGCGTATGCTGTATATATGAGTGCTGAATTTTTGGTTTCACGCCTCCGGTATGCTCTTTATTTTACGAAGATCAGAAGGTATATCCGTGTTCTTGAACAAAAAAACTAACATGTACCTCCTCTGTCCTTATTTTTGTGGCACGCAGGAGGTTCAACTTTCACCATGGGGTTTTAATAAAGGTTATATGCTACAAAAAATTATACCAGTGTACATTCGTATTAAAGGAGATTTCCAAGAGTACAAATGACATATTTAATGTATTATTGCTCAAATTAATACTAAAATTTAAACTAAGGAAAATGAGAACTATGCAAAAAGGAAGCCATTACAGGTCTGCAAGATTTTGTGGTCTCCGCACAAAAATATGGTGATCTAAAGTAGCAAAAATGGCACCAAGTTGGAATAAAAATCCATGAAAATATTGTCATCCGTATATTTTATCTTATGTGTACACATTTTTCTGAATTTTTTGTGAAACTTATAAGTGTATTACTTTACAAAATGAAGTGCTCACTGGAACTTGGGAGCCGAAATTTCAGTTAGGGATTTATCCCTCTTTTGTCCAAAACATGCACCAAAGGGTATTTGGCTAAAGCATAGAGGAGAATATACATGGACCCATAACTCAGAGCTTGTGCCAAAGCTTCATATAGTTTTTTAACCAATTGCAAAGACCCCATATGCCGTTGGTACTAGAAGTATGTCGTCGTTGGTAGTTCCAATCTTGTCAGACGAGGGAGAGCAGCTGCAGGAGCTCAGCTGCACGGGTTCTCTACATCGAGATGACAAAGAAGGCTGTGTGTCTCTGTGTACAAGACTGTATATACAATGCTAAAGTGTCAAGTTAATTAGCTCAGCAGGCGTATGGTGAAGGTGCTTATCTAAGTGATTATTTGTTCCGACGTCCGACCTCCCAGTAGAAGGCAATACTTAATTGTTCAGAGTTATGATAAGCAGCACTGACGCCTTGTTCTTATATGGCGTGATTTGCAATCTCCTAGGTTTGTATTACAAGTGTGGATTTTTTGTACCATAACGTATTTTGTCTACATATAGTTACACAATTATGAAAAAATTTGTTTTACTTACTTGCCTAGAAAATTTGCTTTTCTATACTCTTTAGAGATTATGAGTTTTCAAACCTACAATAACCAACAGCTAGAGAGAATACGTATCCATGAAAATGTATGAAAGTGTACTTGAGAACTCCTTGGATTGTAGGAATTTTAGTGGATTTGAACCACAAGCATATTTTACCGATTAAAAAGGCCAATAGAATCATATGCGCGGTAACCAAATTTCCATGGAATCTATCCTTTAACCTTTTTTTTCTCTTATGAAGCATAATATGACCTCCATTTTCTTTTCCTTGAACTTGACTAATTCACCTTCACCATATCCCTCTCTACTGTCGGATCCTCTATAGAATTCATGTGCTTAATCTGTATTATATCCATCCACAATCCTCACTTGAAATACATATATGTGGCATCTCAATCCCACGGCTTCATATTCCTGAGTTTTTCAAATTTGGATGCTTCCCCTGCGAAAGCAGTCTTGCAATCCAGTAAAGGGCTTTAAATACTCTCTCTATCTCATTTAAATTTGTCTTTTTGCCCCTTGTTCGAATTTAATGTATCTAGACACTATTTAGTTTATAGATACAAATTAAATTTAAACAAAAAGTTGAGACAAGTTTCATGGGATGGGGATGGAGGAGTATATCCTGAAGGTGTGATTTCTTGAGGGCAAAAGTGTAAATTAATTACACAAGCATTAAATGTAGCATTTGCAGGATACACCTATTTTCTCTTGGGAGACATTCAGTGTGATTTATCCACGGTTAAGCGCAAAATATCTTCAACACAAACTTTTGTATACTATGTGACGAAGGATTATGCAAGTTTTCATGATCCTAAATCAATCTCGCTATGAATATCGGAGTTGGGTTTATTTCAGCTGCAAGGAGTGACAATGTTTAGAATAAATACATGATGTGATGAATAATTTATCTCATACTTTATTATAAGTGATCACTACCAAACTAGGAATGTGAACTCGTCGAGCCGACAAAGGGCCGACGAGGTTTACATATATGATTTAGGTTTATACATGGAGATTGGCGGTGGTATGTAAGGTTCAAATATTATGGGAAGTTTAACTCCTAAACAAGAGCTAATGGGTGCTTTTATATATGCATGTGAAAATTACAAGGGTCTACTCTCAACATGAGGGGTATATATGTGATAACCCCAAGTGCAAAGGGATCACCGTAGTACAATTCGATAAGTATTTGAGTGTCGAACCCACGAGGAGCTGAAGAGGTAAACTATCTATTCTCTAAAGCTCTATAACCCACTTATATGGCCTTCTATGCAAAGCTAGGATCTATAATGTGAAGAGGTTTCTACTATAAAACTATAAGTGCTGAAAATAAAATCCAAGGAGTAAAACTAATGTAAGAAAAGTAATGTGTAGTAAAGTGAGGTGAAGTGGAGTAACTCAAGGAAGTAAGTGTTCTAGCAAATTTCTACTTCAATGGACATTCTATTATCATATCGGGTTATAGAATATGTTTTGCCATTTAATGATCAAATGTTAGAAAGATTATCTAAGCATTCACATTTTTGCTATCTTGATGGTTATTCTGGTTTTTCTCAAATACCTGTGCACAAAGATGATAGAAAAGACTACTTTTACTTGTCCCTTTGGTACTTTTGCTTATAGAAGAATGCCATTTGGTTTATGCAATGTCTTTCCTAGTTTTCAAAGATGTACGAATGTATATTTGTTGATTAGTATTGAAAGATTGCGAAAGTATTTGTGGATGATTTCTTTGTATATGGTACCTCTTTCCTGAGCACTGTATATTCAACTTCAACAAAAGTTCTACAATGTGTGTGAGTATCAACACCTAGTCCTAAATTGGGAGAAGTGTCATTTTATAGTTACGTAAGATGTAGTCCTTGGGCATCGAACGAAGAGGCATAGAAGTGACCGCGCAAAGATAGAAGCTATAGAGAAGCTAATACCATACCCGTGGGATATTGGGGTGAGCATAGTTTCTCATAATGTCGGGTTTTTATAGATTCATTAAGGACTTCTCTAAAATATCAAAAGCATCTTACTAACTTTTGCAAAGTATGTTCCATTTTCTTTTAATGATGATTATGTAGAGCTTCTCCTTTTAATGTGATTTAAAGAATGCGTTGATAAATGCTCCTATAATTCAAATCACTTAACTGAATTTACCTTTGAGATTATGTGCATGCAAGTAATATGCAGTAGGTGTTGTGCTAGACAAAGAGTTTATAAGAAGTTTAATGTATACTATGCTAGTAAAAACTTGATGGAGCCTAAATAAACTATTCTACTATTGAAAAATAAAATTTCAAATATGGATATTTGCATGTGATAAATTTACATATTACATAGTGGATTCTAAAGCAGGTACATTCGATCATTCCCGTTTATTAAATATCTCATAAATAAGAAAGTTGCTGTTTAGCTACAGATGGGTTTTATTACTTCAAGAATTTGATTTGCATATTGTTGATAGGAAAGGTGAGGATAATCCTCAGAAATGATCATTTATCTAGAATGGAAAATATACTTATAGCATCCAACTCCTATTAATGATAATAGTTAATGAACAACTTGCGAACATTAATGTGTCAAGTGCTAGAATAGCTTCTCTTTGGTTTTGTAGATTATGCTAATTTTATTGTTGGAAAAGTTAGACCACCTCACCTTACTTATTAACAAAGAAAGAAATTTTTCTATGACTTGAGGCATTATTTCTGGGATGATCCATTTCTTTATAAGAAGAGTGTAGATGGTATTATTAGACGTTTTCTTGTGTACCTAAGTTTCTGAATAGCAAAGTATTATTAAAGATTTCGTGATAGTCCTTATGGAGGCCACCATGCGGGAGACCCACACCAAGTAAAGGTATTACAATCTGGTTTTTATTGGCCTACTTTATTTAAAGATTGTGCTACTTATGTTAAACTCAGGGATAAATGTCAACATGTGAAACATTGGTAAGAGAAATGAAATGCCTGTGAATTATACTCTTGTTATTGAACATTTGATGTGTGGGGATTTGACTTTATGGGACCATTTCCTCCATCCACATCAAAGCATACTCTACATTTTTTGTTTTGTAGTGGACTATGTTACTAAGTGGTGGAAGTACTTACCAAAAAAGTCACTACAGTACCGCAATGAAGATGCGAAAGGACACATCATCTTTCCCAGGTTTGGAGTACCTAGATTTTTAATTACTGATGGTGGTTCTCACTTTATTCATCAAGTTTTTAGAAAAACCTTGGCTAAATATGGTGTTAATCATAGAGTAGCATCTCCATATCACCCACAAACTAGTTGTCAAGTTGAATTGGTTAACAGGGAAATAAAATTTATATTAGAAAAGACAGTTGATGTGCTTAGATCTGATTGGCGAACTAAAAACTAATGATGCTTATGGGCTTATAGAACTGCTTTTAAAAATCCTATGGGAATGTCTCCTTATAGAATGGTCTATGGAAAAGCATGTCATTATTTACCTGTAGAATTAGAACACAAAGCTAGATGGGTTGTTAAACGACTCAACTTTGATTTTAAATTGTGGGAGAGAAAAGAATCCTAGACTTAAGCTTATTAGATGAATGGAGAAATGGAGCATATGAGAGTGCTAAAAGCTATTCAAAGAAAAAGCTTAAATTTGGTACGACAAAAAGATAAATAGAAAGGAATTCAAAGTAGGAGACCAAGTATTATTGTTCAAATCTCTGCTTCTGCCTCTTATGGTAAATTAGCATCGTAGATGGCAAGGTCCATTAGTTTTGCATGCGGTGTATCGCCTAGAGCTACACTGGCCACTGGGACTACAAAGGTAAAACTTCATGTTGTTAATAGACAACGTCTGAAACATTATATTGCAGGTGAAAAGTTCATAGAAAGGTGGAGGTGTTAAATCTCCAGGGAGTCCTGAAGCCATAATCGCCAAGAATTATCGGTCCCGCCGGGACACCAGAAACCAATAAAAGTCGAGATCAGGTACGTAGTGATGACCTACAAGTATAGGGGATCGAGTTTCGATAAATAAGAGTGTCGAATCCAACGAGGAGCGTAAGGTGCTGACAAGAAGCTTTGATGAAGGTTTCTAATTGTGAAATGCTCGCGCACAAGTATTCAGTGGGTTTTTGATATTGTAGATAAATAAAGTACAAGTAATAAATGCTAGAGAAATAATCAGCAAGTGGCCCAATCCTTTTTAGTACAAAGGACAAGCCGGTTTGATTACTTATAATGACCAAACGTTCCCGAGACACATGGGGATTTTAGTCTAGTACTTTTCGCTTCAAGTGGCTAAATAATCTTCATTGTTTTGATAAGTGTTGTGGGTGAACCTATGCTAATGCACCGCCTTCCCAGGACTAATACATACTTGTGATTACCCCTTGGAAGCATCCGCAACTACAAGAAAGCAATTAAGATAAATCTAACCACAGCCTTAAACTCTGAGATCCTGCGATCCCTCTTGCATCGATATACCAACGGGGGCTCAGGTTTCTGTCACTCCCATTAGCAACCGAATACAAGATGCACTCCCCTAGGCCCATAAATGGTGAAGTGTCGTGTAGTCGACGGTCACACGACACCACTAGAAGAATGACACCACAACTTAAATATCATAACATTGAATATTACTCAACCAAGTAATTCACTACTAGCATTTAGACTTCACCCATGTCCTCAAGAACTAAACGAACTACTCACGAAACATCATATGATATGGAATACAATCAGAGGTGATATGATGATGAATAACAATTTGAACATAAACCTTGGTTCAATGGTTTCACCCAATAGCATCTACAACAAGTATAGAATAACACCGGGAGAGTTTCCCCTATCAAACAATCAAGATTTAACCCGAATTGTTACAGCGGTGACGCGGTGGTGATGGCTGTGTAGATGGTGGAGATGATGATGATGATGATGGAGATGATGTCTAGCTCGATGACGATATTTCCCCCTCCGGGAGGGAATTTCCCGGCGGATTCCCGTTCATTGAGAGCTCTTTTCTCTCTCAATGAATCTTCGTGAGGATCCTCTCGTGGCTTAGGTTTCTAGACGAAGGAGCACGTCGAAGAAAAGGAGGCTAAAGGTCGTGGGGCCCAGGCACAAAGGTGGCGCTGCCAGGCCTGTCAAGGCCAGCTTCGTGGTCTCTGGGCTCACGTGCTGGCTCTTCTCCTCTTCCCTTTCTGGCTCCCTCTCCGTCATCTGGAAAATAGGAATTTTCGTGAAATTCCCTTCCACAGTTGTTCTTCCGAAATATTGCGGTCTGACGGTGCTTTTTCCAGCCGAATCCTCGGTGCTTCATCCTCCAATAATGATGAAAACATGCAAAATAGATGAAATAACATAAGTATTGTGTCCCAATATGAAATATATCAATGAATAACAGCAAATTATGACACAAAATAGTGATGCAAATTGGACGTATCAACTCCCCCCAAGCTTAGACCTCGCTTGTCCCCAAGCGAAATTGAGCTCGATAAACAAGACCACATGTTTATGGAGTGAAGAGTCGATAAATAAAATACGGACAAGAAGCACTACATTCATTCACACAAGACATTCTAGTAACCAATTTCCTCATATAACTCATCTTGAAATAAGTAAAGAGAAATCACAAGTAAAGGTGCATAAGAAATCATAATTGGTGATGGCAAACTTTGTTCTTGGTCAGAGAACTACTAATGGATTGTACTCCTAAGCAAAGCTTTCATATTAGATTTTATAGCTGAGCCTTCATATTTAAGCATAACAATCTTTTCATAATCATTGATAACTTCAAAGTCATATTCATTCAGATAAAATTGTACTTAACAAAAAAGTATAAAAGACATGATTAACTCAATCATAGCATAAATGATTGGTTCACAACAACCCAATTGCTTGCTCGAGATAGGAAATAGGTTTAATGACTCAACATAAAAGTAAAAGAGAGACTCTTTGCAGAGGGAAGCATGGATTAAATCATGTGCTAGAGCTTTTCAAGTTTTGAAAGCATATAAAGAGTATAAAAGTAAGATTCTGAGCGTGTTTGTTGTTGTCAAATCTAATGGAAGTGTACTCTAACCCTCACAAATCTAACCTTCAAAGAGTTGTTCTGCGTAGGGATGGTATCTCACCAAAGAAGGTAGATCATCCCCTTCTCTTTTGTTTACACATGTGTATTTTAGTTTTATTATGGGTGACACTCCCCCAACCTTTGCTTTTTCTTAATCCATGGCTAACCGAATCCTCGGGTGCCTTCCAACATTCACATACCATGGAGGAGTGTCTGTTTGCAAAATTAAGTTGCTTAACGATGAATCAGAGCAAAACATGGGAAGAGAATTATTAATGAAAGTTATTAATTGGGGCTGGGAAACCCGTTGCCAGCTCTTATTGCAAAATTATTTGATAAGCGGATGTGCCGCTAGTCCATTGGTGAAAGTCCTCCCAACAAGATTGAAAGATCAAACACCACATACTTCCTCATGACTAAAAAACATTGACACAAATAAGGAGTAGTATAGTTTGAATAATTTAAAGGTAGCACATGAAGTATTTACTTGGAATGGCAAATACCATGTAGTAGGTAGGCATGGTGGACACAAATGGCATAGGTTTGGTCTAAGGTTATGGATGTATGAGAAGCACTCCCTCTCGATACAGGGTCTTTGGCTAGCAAGGTTTGATAGCAAGCATAAATGTTGAGGGAAACAAACAAATATACATATGATAGAAAAAATCAATGCATCTTTCTCATAAGCACAAGCAATTTTAACTCTATAGAATACTAAACATAGAGATAATAGAATAATGTATCTAAGTGTATTTCTCTCTTTATTAAACATCAAGATGTTGTTGCTATTGACCAATGCTAAGTTTGCCAAAACCAAATAGATTTACCTGATGCTCCCAAAGTGATATCAATACTCATGTCAAGAGTAATCATATAATGGAGATTGCAAACTAAAATAAGGTGTGCAAAAAGTAAATGATAAGACTTCTCATTAATATTCCATAACGATAACTCACACCAACGGATACATAGATAACTAACCAAGAGAGATACTTCCACATTGCATACTATTTCATATGATAACTTCCCTACTCATGATATGACACTACTTGATGGTAAAAGATAAAGGTGGTGATGTGATACCGCGGCACTCCCCAAGCTTGGAACAAACCAAGGGGGATGCCAATACCGATGATGAATTACTCCTTCGGTGATGATGGCGAATCTGTCATCATCAGACTTCCATGGAAGAGGCCCTCCATCAACAACATCTGGCCTCCTGAACCCGAAACTACAAAGATGACTTATGCGCTAAACCCGTTTTCATACCCGCGCTTTGATTATGAAATATCATAGAGTTGAGCTTGAGTTTGTTGTGTGCCGTGAAGCGAGAAGATATCGTCCCACAGCTTCGCAGTCTCCTTCTTGTGCTCAATGAGTTCGGACACAATCTTGTGAAAGATATCCACTTCACGCTCAGCCATCTTCTTGTAGTTGAAAACCTCTTGTCCTGCCTCCATCCCTGCTCCTCCAAGCTACCTTCTCCCTTAGGACCCTCGGATATCTTTGATCTCAACTCATCCACTTCCAGCTGCAACTCTGGGGTGCATCTTCGTACTGCTCATGTACGGTTGACGACGTCCTCAAAGAAGTTGTCCTCTTCTGAGTTCCCGACGAAGACATGATGGATCTAGATCCGGAGCAGAACCTCAGAAAACAGCACGAAACAAAACACGACGAGAAAACGATATTATGGACTCAGGCCCTGGGATTAGTTATAGCAAATATTTACGACAAAAGGTAGCGTTCCAGTCGAAAACGAGTCGGAGGCAACGAGGCGGCCAGACATAGGTCGGCGCTGCTGTGTGGGCCCGCGCCGCCTATGGTGGCACTGCCTTTTCCACTCCGCTTGATTCCAGAATTTTTCATATTTTCCAAAAACAGCAGAAATAATGTTCGGAAAGGTAAACGCGGACTTTTTATTACCTATACTGTTACCTATTCAAAGTCCAGTTCTGGCGGATTGTCAATTTGTCCTTTGATGAAAGCCTCCGGTGTTTCCACTTGAATAATATCAACATCAACATTATAAGACTCACCCGAGATATAATGCTTGAGTCTTTGTCCATTCACCACTTGTGTGGCATTGCTCCCTGAGAGAGCTATTTTAATTGCTCCCGAACGATACACCTCCTCAACAACATATGGCCCTTCCCACTTCGAGAGTAATTTCCCCGCAAAGAATCAGACGAGACCGATACAATAGAACTTGATCTCCAACATTAAATTCTCTTTTGATGCTCCTATCATGCCATTTTTTAACTTTTTCTTTAAAGAGCTTTAGCATTTTCATAAGCTTCACTTCTCCATTCATCTAGAGAACTTAATTGCAACAACCTCTTATTACTGGCGGCTAATTTAGGATCTTTATTTAATTCTCTAACAGCCCAATAAGCTTTGTGCTCCAGTTCTAGAGGTAAATGACAAGCTTTTCCATAAACCATTTTATAAGGTGACATTCCCATGGATTTTTATAAGCAGTTCTATAAGCCCATAGTGCTTCTTTCAATTTGCTAGGCCAATTCTTTCTAGATTTATTAACAGTCTTACCTAAGATAGCCTTAATCTCTCTATTTGATAATTCTACTTGACCACTAGTTTGAGGGTGATAAGCAGAAGCAATTCTATGATTAATACCATACAGCAAGAGTTTTTCTAAACCCTCCATGAATAAAAGAACCTCCATCAGTTATAATATATCTAGGTACTCCAAATCTAGGGAAAATAATATCTAAGCATTTTTATAGAGGTCTCACCATCAGCACTTTTTGTAGGTATAGCTTCTACCCATTTAGTAACATAATCAACAGCGACAAGTATATGAGTGTTACTGTCTGAAGAAGGGAAAGGTCCCATGAAGTCGAATCCCCAACAATCGAATGGTTCAATAACAAGAGTATAATTCATAGGCATCTCATTACGTCTAGAGATATTACCAACTCTTTGACATTCATCACAAGATAAAATAAATTTCCTTGCATCTTTGAAGAGTGTTGGCCAATAAAAACCTGATTGTAGAACCTTCTGTGCGGTTCTATCTCCAGCGTGATGTCCTCCATAAACACTACCATGACATTTATTCAATATCTCCTGTTGTTCATATTCAGGAACACATCTTCGCATAATATCATCCACTCCTTCTTTATATAAGCGTGGGTCATCTCAAAAATAATGCCTCAAGTCATAAAAAAATTTCCCTTTGCTTAGCTGAAAAGGTTGGAGGCAAATACTTCGAAACAATAAAGTTAGCATAATCTGCATACCAAGGGCTTTCTCGCGAGCTCACCTTTATTACAGCCAATTGTTCATTTGGAAAACTATCATTAACAGGAACAGGATCATAAGCAATATTTTCCAATTTAGACAAATTATCAGCAACAGGATTATCAGCACCTTCCTATCTATAATATGTAAATCAAATTCTTGCAAAAGAATACCCATCTAATAAGCCTTGGTTTAGCATCTTTCTTTGTCATAAGGTATCTAATTGCAGCATGATCAGTATGAATTGTAACTTTTGAATCAACAATATAAGGTCTAAACTTATCACAAGCAAAGACTACAGCTAACATTTTTCAGTTGTAGTATAATTTCTTTGAGCAGCATCAAGAGTCTTACTAGCATAATGAATAACATTTAATTTTTTATCTACCCGCTGTCCAAGAACAGCGCCTACAGCAAAATCACTAGCATCACATATAATTTCAAAAGGCAAATTCCAATCAGGAGGTTCGACTACAGGAGCAGTTGTTAAGGCTTTCTTTAGAGTTTCAAAGGCTTCCTTACAAAAAAAAAAAAAAACAAAAGGTACATCTTTTTGAAGAAGATTAGTAAGAGGCTTTGAAATTTTAGAGAAATCTTTAATAAATCTCCTATAAACCCAGCATGACCAAGAACACTACGAATACCTTTAACATCCCTCGGATAGGGCATCTTCTCAATTGCTTCAACTTTAGCTCTATCAACTTCAATCCCTCTCTCGGAAATTTTATGTCCCAATACAATTCCTTCATTAACCATAAAGTGGCATTTCTCCCAATTAAGAACAAGGTTGGTTTCTTCACATCTCTGCAAAACTTTATCGAGGTTTCGCAGGCAATTATCAAAAGAATTCCCATAGACAGAAAAATCATCCATGAACACCTCTACAATACTTTCGCAAAAAACATGAAAATAGCAGACATGCATCTTTGAAAAGTAGCAGGAGCATTACATAAACCAAAAGGCATACGCCTATAAGCATAAGTTCCATAAGGACAAGTAAAAGTGGTTTTCTCTTGATCTTTAGCTTTAACAGCAATTTGTGAAAACCCGGAATAACCATCAAGAAAGCAAAAATGAGTATTTTTAGACAACCTCTCTAACATTTGATCAATAAAGGGTAAAGGGTAATGATCTTTCTTAGTAACTTTATTAACTTTTCGAAAATCAATGCACATTCTATAACCTACAACTATTCTTTGAGGAATAAGCTCATCATTATCATTAGGCACAACAGTCATTCCCCCTTTCTTAGGAACACAATGCACAGGACTAACCCATCTACTATCAGCAATAGGATATATAATACCAGCTTCAAGAAGTTTTAATACCTCGTTTCTTACCACTTCCTTCATCTTCGGAATTAGACGATGTTGATGTTCAACAACAGGCTTTGCATCTTCTTCCATATTAATAGCATGTTGGCAAATAGAAGGAGAAATCCCTTTCAAATCATCAAGAGTATAGCCAATAGCTCCTCGGTGTTTCTTCAATATTTCCAATAACCTTCCTTCCTCAATCTCTGAAAGCTTAGCTAATAATAACAGGATATATTTTCTTATCATCAATATGAGCATATTTAAGATTATCGGGTAAAGGCTTTAAATCAAAAACAGGATCTTCCTTTGGTGGCGGTGTTGTACCCAAATCTTCCACCGGTAAATCATGCTTGAGAATAGGTTGGCGATGAAAAATTTCCTCAAGCTCATCTCTTTCTTTCCTAAAAGCTTCACTTTCACTATTCTCCAAATGTTGCTGCAAAGGGTTATTAGGAACAAGAACAATAGATGCACACTGCTCCATTTTAAAATCATTACTAGGCAAGTCAGCTTTATAATGAGTTTTGGTAAATTTAGAAAAGTTAAATTCATAAGGTTCACCAGCAAATCTAGTCAAAATTTTCTCTTTTTTACAATCTATAATAGCTCCACAAGTATTTAGAAAAGGTCTACCAAAAATGATAGGACAATGATCACTAGCAGCGGAACCAAGTACCAAAAAGTCAGCAGGATATTTAATCTTACCACATAGAACTTCCACATCTCGAACAATACCAATCGGAGAGATAGTTTCTCTATTAGCCAAATGAATAACCACATCAATATCCTCAAGTTCACAAGAACCAATTTCGTGCATAATCTCCGTGTAAAGCTCATAAGGAATAGCACTAACACTTGCACCAATATCACATAAACCATAATAGCAATGATCACTAATTTAACAGATAGCATAGGAACACTAACTTGTTTGGATTTATTAGGATGTGAAACAATATTGGAAGCATCTTCACAGAAAATAATATGACCATCCTCCACATTTTCAGTCACAAGATCTTAACTATTGCAACAGCAGGTTCAATTTTAATTTGTTCTTCGGGTTCTTTAGGTTTCTTTTCACTTTTATTAACCGCACTAGATATGAAAGAGTACTCCTTCATTTTAGCAGGGAAAGGAGTTTTTTCAATATAAGTTCAGGAATAACATTATCAACAGTTTCAATCACTACACATTTGTTTACGGATGAATCAATTTTATCTTTATACGGTTCATGATACTTATCAAAATTCTTCTTAGGCAACTCATAATGAGAGGCAAAAGCTTTATAAAGATTTGCAACAACTTGGGAATCAAGACCATATGTAGCACTCATATTACTAAATTTATCAGTATCCATAAAAGCTTCAATGCATTTATAATCATAAATTATACCTGATTTTCTATCTTTGTCGTTCTCCCATCCTTCAGTATTTTCTTGGATCCGATCAAGAAGGTCCTTTTTAAACTCTTCATTCTTGCGTGTAAATGATCCAGAACAAGAAGTATCCAGCAAGGTCTTGTCTTGAAAAGAAAGTCTTGCATAGAAATTATCAATAATAATATTACCATGAAGCTCATGAATGGGGCATTTGAGCATTAAAGACTTCAATCTCCCCCAAGCTTGGGCAATACTCTCTCCATCATGAGGCCAGAAATTATATATGCGGTTCCTATCTTTGTGAATTTCACTTGGAGGATAAAATTTGGAATAAAATAAAGGCACCATGTCCTCCCAATCAATAGAATCACCATTCTTCAGCAATTTATACCAATGCGCCGCTTCTCGCATACCGATATAATAGTTTCTTCCTAACTTCATTCATAGGAAATACCGACATTTGAATAACCCGCATAACTCATGCAAAAACAGTAATGATCACCAGATGGATACCATCCCCTTCATAGCGGTTATCCATAACACGTTCACTACTTTCATAGGTATTTTATATGGTACTACTTCCTCACCTGGCATCCACTACCGTTGCCGTAGTAGTAGATTTCCCAAATAGAAATTGAAGAGAAGATCTCTCCATAATGATTTATAGCAGCAGGTAGAAATAAAATCAGCACAAACAGTAAAAGTTTCCCTTACCAATTCCACTTACCAATAGTGCTTCACTCCCCCACGAAAAATAGTCTGATGACCCACAAGTATAGGGTGTATCGTAGTACTTTCAAGTAAATAAGAGGTCAAATCCAACGAGGAGCATGTGTTGACAAGGGCTTGATAGTTGCTCAATTGGTGAATGCTCATGCATGTTATCTGTGGGGTTTTGATATTGCAGATAAATAAAGTACAAGTAAATAAAATGCAAGAGAAATAATTGCAGCGAGTGGCCCAACTTTTTAGCACAAAGGACAAGCCGGTTTGATTACTTATAATGACCAAACGTTCCTGAGGACACATGGGGATTTTAGTCTAGTACTTTCGCTTCATGCTGATTAACCTTCATTGTTTTGATAAGTGTTGTGTGGGTGAACCTATGCTAATGCACCCCCCTTCCTAGGACTAATACATACTTGTGATTATACCCCTTGCAAGCATCCACAACTACAAGAAAGTAATTAAGATAAATCTAACCACAACCTTAAACTCTGAGATCTCCTGCGATCCCTCTTGCATCGATATACTAACGGGGGCTCAGGTTTCTGTCACTCCGGCAACCCCGTAATTAGCAACCGAATACAAGATGCACTCCCCTAGGCCCGTGAAGTGTCGTGTAGTCGACGCTCACACGACACCACTAGAAGAATGACACCACAACTTAAATATCATAACATTGAATATTACTTCAACCATAATTCACTACTAGCATTTAGACTTCACCCATGTCCTCGAGAACTAAACGAACTACTCAAGACATCATATGGAATACAATCCGAGGTGATATGATGATGAATAACAATCAGAACATAAACCTTGTTCAATGGTTTCACCCAATAGCATCTACAACAAGTATAGAATAACACCGAGTTCCTCTATCAAACAATCAAGATTTAACCCGAATTGTTACAGCGGTGACGAGGTGCGGTGGTGATGGCGGTGATGGTGGAGGATGATGATGATGATGATGGAGGATGATGTCCCGCTCGATGACGATGCATACATGTTGATTTTCCTCCGGGAGGGGGAGACCCCTGCGATTCCCTGCCCGCCGAGAGCTCTTTCTCTTCTCGGTGTTCTCCGCCCGCGAGGCGGGTCAGAATCCTTCGTGGAGATCCCTGTGGGCTTTTTCTAGGTTGGACGAAGGAGTACGCGAAGAAAAGGAGGCGAAAGGGGGCCGTGGCCTCCAGAGCACAAGGTGGCGCGGCTGTGCCCAAGCCGCGCTCGCTCGTGGTCCGGGCCCACAAAGGCTCTCTCTCTCCCTCTTCCCTTTGGCCCTCTCCGTCATCCGGAAAATAGAATTTTCGTGAAATTCCTCTCCACAGTTGATCTTCCGAAATAAGTGCTTCCGATTTGTGCTTTTTCCAGCAGAATCCTGACTCCGGTGCTCGATCCTCCAATAATGATGAAACATGCAAAATAGTGAAATAACATAAGTATTGTGTCCCAATATGAAATATATCAATGAATAATGCCAGGCCTATGATACAAAATAGTGATGCAAATTGGACGTATCACGTAGCGATCTCAGAATCTTTTCATATTATAGGACAGTTACTTTTCTGCAAAATAAGAAGCTTTCATGAAAGATTTGGGTGAAACGGGTCACGATGGGCAAAAGAGCCCAGATGGCGCGCCACCTAAGGTCTTTGCACCTCAAACTCTTTCGCCTCGTTTCACCCAACTATTTGTTTTGACCTAAAAATCGTCAATATATACCCCCTCTACAGATCTAATCTCTGGACTGAGTCTTTCGAGTGAAACTTGTTTTTCTTGTCCAAAACTTTCAGCTTTTTTACCATCTCGAGCTCTAGATCCAATCTCGAGGTGAAGACTCCAAGGAGATGGGCGCAGGAAACCGTCACCTCAACTCCGGTGTGGCACTTTTGAAGACTTGACCTTCGAAGGAGGTGATGTCGCTATGGAGGACGTGAAGGTCCCTAAAAACCAAGGGCACCATGGAGGAAAGGCCGAGATTCTGAGGACACCGTCTTCAGGGTATGGCACCGTGATCGAGCGTAGTCTTGATGCTCATCACCTCGATGAACATCGAGATGGAGAAGAAGGTTTAAGCTCAGGAAGTTGATGGCTATGAAATACGCCACTTTTTCTCGCGTTTAAACATTGAGCCAAGTCAAGAAATTGACTAAGTTTACCTCTCAACTTGCCACTAATGACTAATTAATGCAAATGATGTGTAATCTCTTCTATTTCTTTTGATGTTATGTGAAATCACGTCATAATAACAAATGGACCTGCAATTATTGAAGAAAATTGTGTCGAGAATTGACAAAGTTGATTACACTTGAAGAGGCACTTCAGGGGCTTAACTGGGCATCGGTACGGG
>JAUUTY010001501.1:0-37511 GCA_030979885.1 Lolium multiflorum
TCGGAGCCGCCGAGGGCGGAGCCTCAGCAGGAGGAGCCAGCGCGCGCCAGGGACGCCGACTCCCGGGCGTTGGTGAAGGCGAAGGGCCCGGCGGTGTCGCCTACTGGCCTGCATGTGGCCAAGGGTGCCCGGCTGGTAAGCGTGCCGTCCGCCTCGGACTCCAGCTTCGGCTCGGCTGGCACCATGGAGCAGGCCTGGAACCAGGCGGACGTCTGCGAGATCATCAGCCGGGAGGGGCAGCCTGGCACGGCGCCCCTGAAGATGCTTTACTCCGGCTACCGCGCCAGCCTTAAGAGCAAGGCTACCGAGGCTCTGGCCCAGCTAAAGACGCTGGAAGATGCTGACAAGGTAGGTGGCTTCCCATCTGACTTTCTGTAATCTTATTGTTATCCTGGTAGCCCTCCGAGGCATGGGCCGGCTGCTCGGAGCCGACCCAGGTTTCGCCTAAATCGGCTTTCTTTTTCAGGCGGTCGAAGAGCGACGCACCGTCTTGTACAACAAGGTGGTGACCAGCTACCATAAGGCCAAGCTTGAGCGGGCCACCTTGGCTCGTGAGCTGGAAGCCGCCAAGGGTAAGCTCCTGTTTCTTTTGGCTCAAAGTTTTCTCTCTTTTGTCTATATTGGCTGACACTTCTTTCCGGCTGCCTCGCAGTTGCGGCCGCCAGGGTTCCGCAGCTGGAGGAGGACCTTCGGGTTGCTCGCGCTCAGTGCGCCGAGAGCGAGGAGGCGGGCCGTGCTGCCGCCGCCAAGCTCAAGGTGGCTGATGGGGAGTTGAGGCGGCTGCGCGCGCTGGAGAAGAACCATCTCGCCGAGCTCACCTCCCTTAGGGCGGCAGAGAAGGAGAAGGTGGATGATCTGAGCCGGCGGCTGGACGAGGTGGAGAAGCAGCGGCTTGCGCTTCAGCAGGAAGTCACCGACAAGTCCAGGGAGCTGACGGCTACTGCCAAGCATTGGACGGACCTCATCGGCGCCATCGATACCGGTTTTTCGGGTATGTTTACTTCCCTTTGCCGGCTTTTGGTGGCGGCTGCAAACCTACGCTGATGGCCAGTGCAGCTGTCTTTGGAATCTCCATCTTGGTGAAATGAGTGGCTCGTCTTGAAAGTGCACCCTTGATCTTCTGTCCTTGAAATCTCATCTTATTGTTTGGAGGCGATCGGCTCGTGCCGGCTGCCGCCGATCTTTCTTTAGGCTTGGGAATCTCATCTTCAAGGTACAGAGGCGGTCGGCTCGTGCCGGCTGCCGCCAGTCTTACTTTAGGACTTCGAAATTTTGCATTTTTCAGCTTATTTCGGCTTTTACGACTTCTGACATGCTTCCTTTTTGCAGCGGCCTTCCCGGAGACGCAGGACATGGCCTTGGATGCCGTTGGTGCCGCGCGCGAGGCCAGGGGGCGGGCGACTGGCGAGGGCAGCTCGGCGACCTTCACCATGGAGGACCACCTGTCGTCCCTGGCTGCCCGCGTCGAGCCCATCACTACGTATGGCTGGGAGCTCCGGAAGGCGGCTGAGGAGCTGGTTCCGATGCTGTGGCCCGACAAGGAGGCGCCGCAAGACATTTCCAGCCTCGCTTCCCTGATCGAGCAGGCGCCGGACCGCTTCATCGACTGGAAGGGGTCTGCCACGCGTGCCGGCGCCGACATGGCGCTGTCCTTCGTCCTCTCCTGGTACAACGAGGTGGACTTGGGGCAGCTCGAGTATCGGCGAGCCGGCGTGGAGGAGGAGCTCTCAGCCGATCAGAAGGCCGCCCGTCTTGCCCGAGCCAGCGCCATCGCCGACTTCGTCGACAAGCGCCTTTTCGTTGCGGATCCAAACCCTCACTCTGATGAGGAGGAGGAGCTTGAAGACGAAGGAGCCGAGATGGACTCTCCGCCGCCTGCTGTTGATCCGACTGGTCCTGCTCCAGCCGGTGTTTAAACTTTCCTGTTTATGCAACTTTGCTTTTGCCAAGACAATTTGTTAAATCCCCGGAATGCCGGGTGCTTATGTAAAGACAGTATTATCTCCTTTCTTATTGTAACGCACTTTTAATGTGTTTGTTAATCATTTGTGTGCCGGCTTGCTTTCTTTCGACTTGTTCGCTTTTTCCCATCCGCCCCACTCTTTGGCTGTGCCCTTGCCGGTCGTACGTCCGACTTGCGGTCCGTCGCCGGATCAAGAGCGTGCCGCTGGGTGAGGCCGATAGTATTTCAGTCGAACGAGTCGATTTCGGCAGTCCGACACTTTTATGAAAAGTTGCAAGTCAACTCGCTTTTACTCTTTCCTTAGCCGTTTTTCGCGTGCCAGCTCCCTAGGCCTTACTCCCGCCAGCCGGACAGCCGGGTTGCGGTCTGTAGCTGGTCGGAAGCCGGCTGTCGGAAATCAGATCACGTTACTAAGCCGTCGCATGAAAGGGTTCAAGCCAATTGGCGGAACGAAATGGAGTGCGCGAAAAACTTGTCGGAAACGGCGCTCTTGGCGCAAGCTTTTTCATAACTCATAAAAGGGATACAAGGGATACATACATTCCTCCGCTCATGTGTAAAATGGGCGGAGTAACCTGACATTCCACGGACGTTTAGTCTCCTCGTCAGCCTTGTCCGGCTTGTTCTTTTTGGCCTCTTGGGCATCTATGAGATAGTAGGAATCATTGCCTACTGCCTTGCTCACGATGAAGGGACCTTCCCATGGGGATGCTAGTTTATGCTGTCCGGCTGTCCGTTGGATCAGCCGGAGCACTAGGTCTCCTTCTCGGAATGCTAAGGACTTAACCTTCCGGCTGTGATAGCGACGGAGGCTCTGCTGGTATACGGTGGATCTGGATTCAGCCATCAGCCGGACCTCTTCAACCAGGTCGACTCCGTCTTCGCGAGCTTCTTTGGCTTCGGCTTCTGTGTATAGCTTGATTCTTGGCGCGTCGTGCTCGATGTCAGTCGGCAGGACGGCTTCGGCCCCGTATACGAGGAAGAAGGGCGTGAAGCCGACTGAACGGTTGGGTGTTGTGCGCAGGCTCCACAGCACGCTGGGCAGCTCTTCAATCCAGCAGCCGGCTGAGCGCTCGAGCGGCTCCACCAGCCGGGGCCGGATGCCGGCTAGGATCAAGCCATTTGCTTTCTCCACTTGGCCGTTGGTCTCCGGGTGTGCTACGGACGATAGGTCCATTCGGATCCCCATCTCCCCGCAGTAGCGCTTGAAAATGCCCTCGGCGAAGTTGCTGCCGTTGTCGGTGATGATGCTATGCGGGTAGCCGTATCTCGCGATTATCTCCTTGAGGAATGTGACGGCTGTGGAGCCATCCAGCTTCTTGATCGGCTTGGCTTCGATCCACTTAGTGAATTTATCAATCATCACCAAGAGGTGTGTCATGCCGCCTCGGGCTGTCTTGAATGGGCCCACCATATCCAAGCCCCATACGGCAAACGGCCAGGTGATGGGGATGGTTTTTAGGGCGGAAGCCGGCGTTTGCCTTTGCTTTGCGAAGCGCTGGCAGCCGTTGCACTTCTTCACCAGGTCTTCTGCGTCCCTGAGCGCAGTCGGCCAGTAAAAACCGTGCCGGAAGGCTTTGGCCACTATGGCTCTGGAGGAGGCGTGATGGCCGCACTCTCCCTGGTGGATTTCCCGTAGGAGTTCAATCCCTTCAGCCGGCTCGACGCACCGCTGGAACACCCCACTTACGCTGCGTTTGTACAGCTCGTGGTTGATGATTGTATAGGCCTTGGCCCTTCTCTCAATCTGCCTGGCCTGGACTCTATCATCAGGCAGCACACCGTCGGTGAGGTAGGAGAGGAATTCTTGTGCCCATGATGGTACGCATTTTATTTCAAACACGCTAACCACCAAGGCCTCCATCTTCGGAGCTTCCGGTTTCGACTGCGTGGTCGCCGGGCTCGGCTGTGAAGCCGGCGGGTTTGGCTGATAAGCCCCCGAGTTTGGCTGAGAAGCCCCCGCGTTGGACCGATAAGCCCCCGGGTTCGGCTGAGAAGCCGGCGGGTTTGGCTGATAAGCCCCCGACTTGGGCGATGAAGCCCCCGGGTTCGGCTGAGAAGCCCCCGGGTCAGCCGGCACGAATATGGAATCCGAGTCCGGTGACGGTATGATGGACGGCTTCTTGATAACCGCCAAGGCGATGCCCGGCGGAATGGCTTGCCGGGTTGAGCCGATCTTGGACAAGGCATCAGCCGCCTCATTGTTTGCTCGTGGCACATGGTGGAATTCGCAGCCGTCGAAGAAGCCGGATAGCTGCTGGACATGGAAGCGGTACGAGGCCATGTTGGCGTCCTTCGCGTCCCAGTCGCCAGATGCTTGCTGTATGACCAAGTCGGAGTCGCCGAAGCATAGTATGCGACGCACGCCAATCTCCTTGGCCAGCTTCAGCCCATGAATGAGCGCTTCATACTCCGCCACGTTGTTGGATGCGGCGAAGTGGATCTGCAGGACGTAGTCCAGCCGGTCCCCCTTGGGAGAGGTGATGACGACGCCGGCTCCCAAGCCGTTGCGCATCTTCGAGCCGTCAAAGTGCATCTTCCAATGTGTGGAATCCGGCACAGGCGGCAGGTATTGCATCTCAGCCCAGTCGACAAAGAAGTCCGCGAGGATCTGCGACTTGATGGCTGTGCGTGGTTCGTAGAGGATGGTGTGGGCGGCTAGCTCCAGGGCCCACTTGGCAACCCGGCCATTGGCATCCTTGCTGCCGATGATTTCCGCCAGGGGCGCTGTGGCAACCACCCTGATGGGATGCTCTTGGAAGTAATGTTTGAGCTTCTTGGCCGCCATGTAGACACCGTAGGTGACCTTCTGGTAGTGGGGGTAGTTTTGCTTCGACTGGGAGAGCACTTCGCTGAGGTAGTAGACTGGGCGCTGGACCAGCTGCTCTCTGTTTTCGGCTTCTTTGCGCTCCACCACCAGGACAACGCTGACCACTCGGTTGGTGGCTGCGATGTACAACAGCATCGGCTCCATTGAACCCGGCGTTGCAAGGATTGGCGCGGTTGAGAGCACGCGCTTTAAGTCACGAAAGGCTTCATCCGCCTGTGGTGACCAGACGAATTTGTCCGACTTCCTCATCAATTGATACAGGGGCAGTGCCTTCTCCCCCAGCCGGCTGACGAAGCGGCTCAAGGAGGCCAGGCATCCGGTGAACTTCTGGACGTCCTTGAGGCACTGCGGCAGTTCCATCTTCTCAATGGCACTGATCTTCTCTGGGTTGGCTTCGATTCCTCGCTGAGAGACGAGGTAGCCCAGGAGTTGGCCGGCTGGCACGCCGAACGTGCACTTGGCCGGGTTGAGCTTCATCCGGAATCTTCGCAGATTGGTGAAGGTTTCTCTCAAGTCATCAAGGAGGGTAGGCATCTCCTTGGTTTTTACAACGACATCATCCACGTATGCGTGAACATTTCTGCCGATTTGATCCTGCAAACACTTTTGCATGCACCTTTGGTAGGTGGCGCCTGCATTTTTCAAGCCGAATGGCATAGTCGTGTAGCAATAAGCCCCATACGGGGTAATGAACGAAGTCTTTATTTGATCAGCCGGATTCAAAGGAATCTGGTGGTAGCCTGAGTAGGCATCTAAGAAAGACAACAGTTCACAGCCGGCAGTCGAGTCTATGACTTGATCTATGCGCGGCAGGGGGAAGGGGTCCTTCGGGCACGCCTTGTTGAGGCTGGTGTAGTCGATACACATGCGCCAGGAGCCGTTCTTCTTCAAGACCAGGACCGGGTTCGCCAACCAGTCCGGGTGCAGTACTTCCATGATGAAGCCGGCAGCTAGGAGCCGGGCAATTTCTTCACCGATGGCCTTCCTTCGTTCTTCGGCGAAGCGCCTGAGAGGCTGCTTCACCGGCTTGGCTTCAGGCCTGACGTGGAGGTGGTGCTCAGCCAACTCCCTCGGTACACCCGGCATGTCCCTTGGAGACCATGCGAAGATGTCCCGATTCTCACGGAGGAAGCTGGTGAGCTCGCTTTCCTATTTGCTGCTCAAGCCGGCACCGATGGTGACGTACTTGTCCGGCTGGGCCGGGTCGAGCAGGATCTTCTTGGTGTTGTCGGCCGGCTGGAAGTGAGTCGTCCCAGCCGGGTTGCCCACAGCCGGCATGTCCGCCTGCGCGGCCTTGGCCAAGGCGACGGCGTCGTGGATGAGCTGCTTCTCGGTGGCGATGACCAGCGTCTGGGCCATCTTGGAGCTCTGCGTGGCGCAGTCCATGGAGCGACGATAGTCGCCGGCTACGGTGATGACCCCCTTGGGGCCAGGCATCTTCATCTTCAGGTACCCGTAGTGGGGCACCGCCATGAATTTTGTCAGGGCCGGCCTGCCCAGGAGCGCGTGGTAGGGACTCACGAGGTCCACCACCTCGAACTCGATGTTCTCCGTGCGGAAGTTGTCCGGCTTGCCGAACATGACCTCCAGGGTGATCCGGCCGATCGGCTGGCAGCAGTGGCCTGGCACGATGCCATGGAAGACGGTGGGGGTGGGGCGCAACTCGGCCTCCTGGATGCCCAACTTGCGGGCGGTGTCGCGGTAGAGGATGTTGATGCTGCTGCCCCCATCCATGAGGACGCGAGAAGCGCACGCTGCGCCGGGTTGTGCCGATGGTGGGGTCGAGGACCATGGCGTAGCTGCCCGGCTTCGGTAGGACAGCCGGTGTGTCGCGGCGATCAAAGGTGATGGCCTGCTCTGACCAGTGTAGGTACTGGGGGACCGGCGGCATGACCGCGTTGACTTCGAGGGAACGGCGCTGCTGGCTCGTTTTGTCCTCGGGCTCGGTGGTGAAGATGATGTAGGTGGCATCCTCAGCCAGGTACCGGCCGCCATGGTGCACTTGGTTAGCCTCGTGGTGCTCGAGGTTGTTGGCTTCTGCGCCGGCTTGGCCACCCGGCCCGCCGGCTGGTGGTGGGGGGGTGGAGGCGGAAGGGGCTCGCCGCTCGTCAGCCGCTTCATGAAGTGGCAGTCGCGGGTGGAGTGGTTGGAGGGGTTCTTGCCGCTGTGGTACTTGCACGGCGAGTCGAGCATCTGCTCGAAGGTGTACTTCGGCTTCCAGGGCCGGTCCGTCTGCTTCTGGCGCCGGCTTGCGCCAGCCGCGTGGTCTGACACTGCCGCCACATGGGCGGAGCCGTACCGGCGGTCCGGCTGGTCGCTGTGCCTCTTGCCGCGGTAGTTGTCCCGCCGGCTGCCGTGGTGGCCGCCTTCGGCCGGCTTGTGCTCGGCCGGCTTGTTGTTGTCCCGCCTGGATGGAGCCGGCGAAATCTCAGCCGGCGTGCTGCTGGTTCCATCAGCCAGCGCGTACTTGTCTGCGATGGCCATCAAGGCAGCCATCGTCTTGGGGTCGCTGCGGTGCAGCTTGTGCCACAGCATGGTGTTGGGCCGGCAGCCGGCCATGAAGAAGCCGACTGCCTGGATCTCGTGCACGCCCTCGCAGGAGTTGCGCATCTCGCACCAGCGCGTCAGGTACGCACGGTCCGTCTCGTCTGCGCCCTGCTTGCACATCTCAAGCTGTTGGGGGCGACCTGGCCGGCGGTAGGTGCCGGTGAAGTTGCTGATGAAGGCATCCTCGAAGTCGAGCCAGCCGTTGATGCTGCCGGCTGGCAGGTTGTTGAGCCAGGTGCGGGCGGAGCCGAGCAGCATGAGGGGGGAGTAGCGCACGGCCCAGCGCTTGTTGCCCTGGGCGATGCCGACTGCGGTGGAGTAGTCCTGCAGCCAGTCCTCCGGCTTGGTCGTGCCGTCGTACTTGGGTGTGTCGCGGGGGAGCTGGAAGCCGGCTCTCATGGGCTCGTTGAGGATCCGCGGCCCGAAGCACTTGGGGCCGGCTGGCCCTTCTTCCTCCGCGATGCGGGATTCGACCAGCCGGTCGAGGCGATCTCTGGCGTCCGCCGGCTCGACGCGTGGGCCCAGCCGGGAGCGGGCCGGCTGGCGCGGCCACTGGCCTCTGGAGCCGCGCGGTGCTTGATGGTGGATGGCCTCTCGTACTCGTACTCTTCGTCGTCGTGCCGGCTTGATGGTGGCCGGCTGCGACCGCTGTTGCCACTGGGCGGCCGGCTTGTGCGGCTGGAGCTTGCGTGGGTGTTCCGGCTGTCGGCCCGCCGGCTTGGTGCGAGGGAGGTGGACTCGGCCGTGTCCTTCGGACCGTCTCGGTCCTTGCCTGCAGCGCCATGAGCGTGAGAAGCTCTGGGGGCATGGGCGTACCTGGGGTCCTGCGTTTGGCGGTTGGCCGCCTTCAGCAGCTCAGTCACCCGCTCAGTCTGGCGGCGTAACTCTGCGCCTTCGAGGCGGTGCAGCTCTTCCGCGGCGGCTTCAGCCGCGAGCATGTTCTTGTCGGGGGTGTTGTAGATGGGCAGCTCCGTAGATGGAGCCGGCGATGCAGCGCCGTCCCGGGCGATCTCTGCGCCCAGGCCGCCTCCTCTGCGGCGGATCTGGCCGGCTCGGCTGGGGTTGTCGCCGGCTGGGGTGAGGCCGTGGGCGCGGTTGAACTCGCGCTGGGAGATCTCCCACTGGCGCTTTGCAGCAGCCAGCTCTTCCGTTTGCTTGAGGAGGAGCTGGCGGTGCTCCTCCAGGTCCTTCTCGATGGTGGTGGGGTCGGCACCAGGCGTGAGCGGAGTGCTCAGCTTGGCCCTAACTTCGTCCAGCCGGGATGGTGGTGGCGGCGCCTTTGCGCCTGAGGCGGATGCGCCGGCGTCCTTGTTGCGCTCCAGCGCAGGACCGCGGATGCGCGTGGTCTTGTCGGCGGCGTCGTTGCCGGTGGTCATGACCTCCTGCATGATGCAAGAGCTGGCGGTGGTGAGGCTGGCGCCGGCTCCAGGGGGAGGGCTTGCGCAGCGCACGATCTCGCGCGGGTAGCGCGGTGGTGCAACGGTGGCGACGTAGACGTCGAAGCCGCCGAAGCTGATGATGTTGCCGCCGGCAGGGAATGGCCGGTCGGCGAAGCAGCCAGCGTTGTCGCTGACGCAGTCGAGGGAGCCGAATCTCCAGATCAAGCCTGAAGCGACTCGCTCGCCGGTGGTGATGGTGAGGCCCGTCCGGATGAAGACACCGGCCGAGGATGCTGAATGCCCCACGGTGGGCGCCAAATGTCGTGGTATCGTCATGACATATGCCATAGGGTGGCTAATCGAAGGGGCTCCTGAGAGATCTCACGGCGGTATCCGGAAGCGGGTATGGGCACGAACGACACGGCGACGTACCCAGGTTCGAGGCCCTCCGGTGGAGGTAAAACCTCTACTCCTGCTATGAGTGTATATGATGTGTAACACGGTACAATGGTGCTCCTTGAGCTGTATCCGGCTGCACTGAGGTGGACGAAGGTCTCTCTCAGGGCAGCTCTACTAGTGAGTGGTAACTGATCGATCGTCCCCCGCACGAGGGGGGTGGCCCGGCTTATATAGGCACCGGCACTTTACATATAAGTCCCTAGAGTCTAGTGGCCAGCATGGGCCGGCTTCGGCTCCCGTCCCTTCCCGAGGCGCTGACGCCAGGGAGCCGTTGAACGTAGTGGCACGTCCCATCCGCCTGCCCAGGTCAGCGACGTGGAGGTGCTGTCGTTGTCGTCATCATGCTCGTAGCGCGTACGGCTCGACGTACGCCATGATGGCCTGTCGGCGCGTGGCACTGCTGCTCCCGTGCTTTGCGGGAGATGAGGTCAGCGTGGACCTTTGAACCCGGCTCACCTACCCAGTTCCTTCCTGTGCAAGGCTCGCCGCCTCGAGTCGGTCGAGGTATAAACCCCGTCGGATATGGCTTGTAGAAGCCGGCGGCTACAGCGTCGAAGGCCGCAGCCAAGCCGACTAGGACTTAGAGCCAGCCGGCTCACGGCGACAGCCACGGCTCCAGCCGGTGCTCCTCGTGCCTTTGCCGCGGCCGGCCGACCTCAAGCCGCCGCGCGTGTTGCCCTACCAGGTCTTCCGACATAGGGCAAGCCTTGTATATGAATCAGGATAATTTTTTAAAACGCTATTGAGTAAATAATCAAGCCACCTGACTACGAAACAATGCCAACAATTACTATGGAGTGTTCAGTGTTAAACTTAAAATACTGAAATACACTCAAATTACTCGTATACGAAATCAAAACCATACATCAAATAAGAGATGTGTTAATAATTGATCATTTCCTTCCTAGTCTATCTCCTCTTCCATCACCTACAGTAATTCATGCAAGATGCGGAATGTTTTTCTTTAGCCATTTCATAGCAGGATTATGTACATAAGAACAAATTAAAGCATCATATGCACTTGAAGTTGCACCCATATCAAATATCTTAACTCAAATATCTTACACCGAGGAACTTTTCAAAGAAAAATAAACATAGTGCCAATAGTTATAAACCAGAGCAAGGTTTAATATGGTCACTGATGTCGCTCTAGGTCTCTCCTTTCAAGCCATCCAACCATTGAAAACGAGGAAACCATCCACATACCATCTCTTGAGGTAATACACCAACACTTGAACATGCATGTTGTATATGCAACCAGCGGACAGAGCAACACTGCAGCAAGAACACGGCAAGGTCACACAATAAACTATCAAGAAAATCCAAAAGTGGGAAGTCGAGAAAACATGGTGAATTGGACATCCGTAACGAGAAGCGCAACCCATCAGAAGCTCACCACATTCAGCATCATATCTTGCGGCACCCAACCCATATTTTCTCGCATGAGCAAACGGATTGCCAGATGAAGTGTCTGCCCATCACACCTCTCGATGACTGTAATCCAACCGAGCCACAATGCTTATGAGAGTCACCTCATCTTCAACAAAGAACCTAGCGAAAATGATTCTAGCTGTATCACGCCGCTCAAAATTCGTATTGCTGCCATTGCTGGCCAAGCTATTGAATCGTCCCAAAAGCCAGGAAAATTGCGAGAGCTGAAAAAATCCTCTACTTACCTTAGGAGGAGGAGGAACTGCGGGTCCTTCAAAGAAGAGCGCGGAGGAAGGCGGCCCCGTCGGTGGTCGCGTCGTCGATGACGCCAAGAGCGAGGAGGCGGCGGTCAGCTAACCCATCGAGATCTGGGCACGAATCGGCGGCGTACCTCGGCAGGTCGCCTTCATCTCCATCCCTCCGGTGGCGGTAGCAAGGGATGCGGCTGACGATCGCTGAGGTGCGCTTGGTTGTCCAATCGTCGTCCCCGCGCTGACCGGCGGGCTGCGCCGCCGTCCCCGCGTCTGACCGCCGACTGCAGCTTCTCGGCGGCCATCCCATCGTGCGGATGGGGATGCCTCCGTGGGTGTATGGCGCCTCGCCGTGGTGCTGGCCGCGGCCACCGTCGTCGGGCTGCTCAGCTCGTCTCTGGCGTCGCCTTCTTGGCCTCCCGCGTGCGGGGAGGCGGACACCACTGACGCGAGCGCCGCGGCGACGTGGTGATGGGCGAGTAGACGGCGGCGGCGGCGAAAACGGGGAAGGGGCGGGCTGCGAGGAAGGCGGAGCAGGGTCGGGCGAGGGCGCGAGGAGGGGCAGGGCGCGGCTAGGGTTTCGCCCGGGATCGCTTTTATACGAGGCGCGGTTTGGAATACCGAAAATACCCCCTGCGGGTTGAGTTCCAGGCTGGCGCCAATGCGCACCGAAGAGAGATCAGGTCCGATGGATGACGTGCGGGCGGCAAGGTGAGCCCACATGCAGCCGGAGGCGGGTAACAATCTGCTTGCATGGGGTTAGCTAGTGAGAGGAGAGTACCCAAACGACGGACAAGATGCATCGATGAGGAGATCCGACGGCTCACGTGCGGCGATCGCATAAGCCCCCATGGGGGGGCAGCTATTATACCTTTAGATGTGGACATTGGCCATTTTAGTCTTATGCTCAAATCCTATCCTACCCAAAAGACCAATTACATCACCACGTCATAGGTGAAAGAATTGATTTTGAGATATAAGCAGTTCACTGTGCAGTATGGTTTGTATACTAACTTGTACACCTGCAAACTACGTATAGCCACGCATCGGGCTTTTGACATATAAACACGCACCCCGAGCCTCGAACAAGGATGTCGGTTTGACCTAGTCGATTGATATGGTATCGAGCAGCTCTTCCACCCGACCTAGCTTTCGCCAAAAACTGCCGTCGCCGGCTGTGATCTGCCGCCGCCACACCAAAACCTTGTGTCATTGCAATCCTTAGCCGCCTTACATCAAGCCCCCTCCCCCCCGGCCGTCGCAGCATCCCTGTCGCGCCGCATTGAGATCAAACCAAAAGACCAAACACCCAGCAAAACCTAAACCAAAAATCTCTGCCGCCGCCGTCGGTTAAACCGCCGCCATATTGAGATCAAACCAAAACAAACACCCAGCCAAAAACCTAAACCAAAAACCCATGGCCTCTTCTTCATCTACGCGGCTTGTCCGCTACTCTTAGGCGCTCCTCCCACTCAACTTCTCACCGGCGAGAACGCCACAGTGGAAGGCCCTAGTCGTTTCGGCCTTCGCGGTGCACGTGTCCTAGATCTTGTTGAAGGAAGTGAAGGCACCTGTCGAGGAGATTGAAGTTGAAGACTCCAACAAGAAGAGATGGTCGTCGAAAATCTCGGTACTTCAATTTGGATTGCTCGTGATCGACATGTCCTCAGAGTGGACATTGAATGCCACATCTCCCAATGTTCCGTTCATGTCATTGGTTTAGAGACATCCTCTGAAGTTTGGAGCGCTCAACTCTCACGTCTCGAGTGCCTCAAAGTCTCGAGTGCGGCGACAGAGAGTTGCCACAATGACACCAAGAAGAACTATCTATCTGCTGAGAAGTATTTTGCAAAGATGAAGACTCTTGCCTCCGAACTTGCGTGCGTGCAAACCTTTGGATGATGATGAAATCATATGGTATGTTCTGAATGGTCTTGGAAGCCCCTACAACAATCTCATCACGGATGTTCGTGCAAACCCGGCCACTTCCTTGATCAAGTCCAAGCATCGATCGCCTTCACAAAGCGAAGATGTAGGGTTCTCATCATCGGACAATGTAACACGTCGAGGTCCTCCTCCTCGCGGCTAGGACCCACCTTCTCGAGGTCAAGATCGATGGAGTGATGACCGTGGCCGGATCGCCCGTGATGACCGTGCGCCAAAACTATGGCGACCTTGGGCCGAGATGACCGTGGCGTCGTGATGGTGGAGGTACCAAGGCCGACGTGATGGAGGTGTGATACAGCGCGAAGCACACGTCCGTTGGGAACCCAGTGGAAGGTATGATGCGTATAGAAGCAAGTTTCCCTCGGTATGAAACCAAGGTTATCGAACCGGTAGGAGCCAAGAAGCACGTGAAGGTTGTTGGTGGAGGAGTGTAGTGCGGCGCAACACCAGTGAAACCGGCGCCAACGTGGAACCTGCACAACACAATCAAAGTACTTTGCCCCAACGTAACAATGAGGTTGTCAATCTCACCGGCTTGCTGAAAACAAAGGATTAAACGTATCGAGTGGAAGATGGTGTTTGTTTGCAAAGAACAGTAACAATAGAATGTATTCAGATGTAAAAGAATGGACCGGGGGTCCACAGTTCACTAGTGGTGTCTCTCCAATAAGATAACTAACATGCTGGGTGAACAAATTACAGGCGAGCAATTGACAAATAAAGATTCAATACATATCAACGATGATTACTATGTGATTTAATCAGGGCATTACGACAAAGTACATAGACCGCTATCCAGCATGCATCTATGCCTAAATAATCCACCTTCGGGTTATCATCCGAACCCCTTCCGGTATTAAGTTGTAAACAACAGATAATTGCATTAAGTATGGTGCGTAATGTAATCAACACAAATATCCTAGACAACAGCACATCCACAACCTTAGAACTTTCTGTCACTGTCCCAGATTCAATGGAGGCATGAACCCACTATCGAGCATAAATACTCCCTCTTGGAGTTACAAGTATCAACTTGGCCAGAGCCTCTACTAGCAACGGAGAGCATGCAAGAACATAAACAACACATATATGATAGATTGATAATCAACTTAACATAATATTCTATATTCATCGGATCCCGCTGATACGTCCAATTTGCATCACTATTTTGTATCATAATTTGCTGTTATTCATTGATATATTTCATATTGGGACACAATACTTATGTTATTTCATCTATTTTGCATGTTTCATCATCATTGGAGGATCAAGCACGGGACCGGACAGCTGGAAAAAGCACCGTCGGCACGCAATATTCGGAAGATCAAGCGTGGAAGGGGAATTTCACGTAAATTCCTATTTTTCCGGATGACGGAGGGGAGCCAAAAGGGAAGAGGAGAAGAGCCACGTGGGCCAGGACCATGGCGGCGCGGCCCATGGCCGCCACCCTGCTCTGGGGGCCCCACAGCCTCTCGCCTCCTTCTTCGCGTACTCACTTCGTCCCGAAAACCTAAGCCACGAGAGGACCTCACGAAGGTTTGCAGGCCGCCTCTGCGCGGGGCGGAGAGCACGAGAGAAAAGAGCTCTCAGGCGGGCAGGAATCCGCCGGGAAATTCCTCCGGAGGGCTCGACGCCATCGCCATCGTCATCGAGCGGGACATCATCTCCATCATCATCATCATCTCCACCATCTACACCGCCATCACCACCGCTGCACCTCGTCATCGCTGTAGCAATTCGGGTTAAATCTTGATTGTTTGATAGGGGAAACTCTCCCGGTGTTATTCTATACTTGTTGTAGATGCTATTGAGTGAAACCATTGAACCAAGGTTTATGTTCAGATTGTTATTCATCATCATATCACCTCTGATTGTATTCCATATGATGTCTCGTGAGTAGTTCGTTTAGTTCTTGAGGACATGGGTGAAGTCTAAATGCTAGTAGTGAATTATGGTTGAGTAATATTCAATGTTATGATATTTAAGTTGTGGTGTCATTCTTCTAGTGGTGTCGTGTGAACGTCGACTACATGACACTTCACCATTTATGGGCCTAGGAGAGTGCATCTTGTATTCGGTTGCTAATTGCGGGTTCTTGGAGTGACGAAACCAGCCCCGTTAGTATATCGATGCAGGAGGATCGCAGGATCTCGAGTTTAAGGTGTGGTTAGATTTATCTTAATTACTTTCTTGTAGTTGCGGATGCTTGCAAGGGTATAATCACAAGTATGTATTAGTCCTAGGAAGGGCGGTGCATTAGCATAGGTTCACCCACACAACACTTATCAAACAATGAAGATTATTAAACCACATGAAGCGAAAGTACTAGACTAAAATCCCCGTGTGTCCTCGAACGTTTGGTCATTATAAGTAAACAAACCGGCTTGTCCTTTGTGCTAAAAAGGATTGGGCCACTTGCTGCAATTATTTCTCTCGCATTTTATTTACTTGTACTTTATTTATCTGCAATATCAAAACCCCCCGAATACTTGTGAGCATTTACAGTGAATCCTTCATCGAAACTGCTGCAACACCTTCTGCTCCTCGTTGGGATCGACATTCTTACTTATCGAAGATACTACGATACACCCCCTATACTTGTGGGTCATCAAGACTATTTTCTGGCGCCTTTGCCGGGAGTGAAGCGCTATTGGTAAGCGGAATTGGTAAGGAAAACCTTTGTGTGATTTTATTTCTGCCTGCTGCTATAAATCATTATGGAGAGATCCTCTCTTCAATTTCTATTTGGGAAATCTACTACTACTGCAACGGCAGTGGATGAAGCGCCAGGTGAGGAAGTAGTACCATATAAAATACCTATGAAAATTATTGAACGTGTTATGGATAACCGCTATGAAGGGGATGGAACTGTCCATCCTGGTGATCATTTATTGTTTTTGCATGAATTATGCGGGTTATTCAAATGTGCAGGTATTTCTATGAATGAAGTTAGGAAGAAACTATTCACTATATCGCTGTCTGGTAAAGCGGCGCACTGGTATAAATTGCTGAAGAATGGTGATTCTATTGATTGGGAGGACATTGTGCCTTTATTTTATTCCAAATTCTATCCTCCAAGTGAAATTCACAAAGATCGGAACCGCATATATAATTTCTGGCCTCATGATGGAGAGAGTATTGCCCAAGCTTGGGGAGATTGAAGTCTTTAATGCTCAAATGCCCCATTCATGAGCTTCCTGGTAATGTTATTATTGATAATTTCTATGCAAGACTTTCTTTTCAAGACAAGACCTTGTTGGATACTTCTTGTTCTGGATCATTTACACGCAAGAATGAAGAGTTTAAAAGGGACCTTCTTGATCGGATCCAAGAAAATACTGAAGGATGGGAGAACGACAAAGATAGAGAATCAGGTATAATTTATGATTATAAATGTATTGAAGCTTTTATGGATACTGATAAATTCCGTAATATGAGTGCTACATATGGTCTTGATTCCCAAGTTGTTGCAAATCTTTATAAAGCTTTTGCCTCTCATTATGAACGCCTAAGAAGAATTTTGATAAGTATCATGAACCGTATAAAGATAAAATTGATTCATCTGTAAACAAATGTGTAGTGGTTGAAACTGTTGATAATGTTATTCCTGAAGCTTATATTGAAAAAACTCCTTTCCCTGCTAAAATGAAGGAGTACTCTGTCATATCTAGTGCGGTTAATAAAAGTGAAAAGAAACCTAAAGAACCTGAAGAACAAATTAAAATTGAACCTGTTGTTGCTATAGTTAAAGATCTTGTGACTGAAAATGTGGAGGATGGTCATATATTTTTTGTGAAGATGCTTCTAATATTGTTTCACATCCTAATAAATCCAAACAAGTTAGTGTTCCTATGCTATCCGTTAGAATTGGTGATCATTGCTATTATGGTTTATGTGATATTGGTGCAAGTGTTAGTGCTATACCTTATGAGCTTTACACGGAGATTATGCACGAAATTGGTTCTTGTGAACTTGAAGATATTGATGTGGTTATTCATTTGGCTAATAGAGAAACTATTTCTCCAATTGGTATTGTTCGAGATGTGGAAGTTCTATGTGGTAAGATTAAATATCCTGCTGACTTTTTGGTACTAGGTTCTGCTGCTAGTGATCATTGTCCTATCATTTTTGGTAGACCTTTTCTAAATACTTGTGGAGCTATTATAGATTGTAAGAAAGAGAAAATTTTGACTAGATTTGTTGGTGAACCTTATGAATTTAACTTTTCTAAATTTACCAAAACTCCTTATAAAACTGACTTGCCTAGTAATGATTTTAAAATGGAGCAGTGTGCATCTATTGTTCTTGTTCCTAATAATCCTTTGCAGCAACATTTGGAGAATAGTGAAAGTGAAGCTTTTAGGAAAGAAAGAGATGAGCTTGAGGAAATTTTTCGTCGCCAACCTATTCTCAAGCATGATTTACCGGTGGAAGATTTGGGTACAACACCGCCACCAAAGGAAGATCCTGTTTTTGATTTAAAGCCTTTACCTGATAATCTTAAATATGCTCATATTGATGATAAGAAAATATATCCTGTTATTATTAGTTCTAAGCTTTCAGAGATTGAGGAAGAAAGGTTATTGGAAATATTGAAGAAACATCGAGGAGCTATTGGCTATACTCTTGATGATTTGAAGGGGATTTCTCCTTCTATTTGCCAACATGCTATTAATATGGAAGAAGATGCAAAGCCTGTTGTTGAACATCAACGTCGTCTAATTCCGAAGATGAAGGAAGTGGTAAGGAACGAGGTATTAAAACTTCTTGAAGCTGGTATTATATATCCTATTGCTGATAGTAGATGGGTTAGTCCTGTTCATTGTGTTCCTAAGAAAGGAGGAATGACTGTTGTGCCTAATGATAATGATGAGCTTATTCCTCAAAGAATAGTTGTAGGTTATAGAATGTGCATTGATTTTCGAAAAGTTAATAAAGTTACTAAGAAAGATCATTACCCTTTACCCTTTATTGATCAAATGCTAGAAAGGTTATCTAAAAATACTCATTTTTGCTTTCTTGATGGATATTCTGGGTTTTCACAAATTGCTGTTAAAGCTAAAGATCAAGAGAAAACCACTTTTACTTGTCCTTATGGAACTTATGCTTATAGGCGTATGCCTTTTGGTTTATGTAATGCTCCTGCTACTTTTCAAAGATGCATGTCTGCTATTTTTCATGGTTTTTGTGAAAGTATTGTAGAGGTGTTCATGGATGATTTTTCTGTTTATGGGAATTCCTTTGATAATTGCTTGCGAAACCTCGATAAAGTTTTGCAGAGATGTGAAGAAACTAACCTTGTTCTTAATTGGGAGAAATGCCACTTTATGGTTAATGAAGGAATTGTATTGGGACATAAAATTTCCGAGAGAGGTATTGAAGTTGATAGAGCGAAAGTTGAAGCAATTGAGAAGATGCCCTATCCGAGGGATGTTAAAGGTATTCGTAGTGTTCTTGGTCATGCTGGGTTTTATAGGATATTTATTAAAGATTTCTCTAAAATTTCAAAGCCTCTTACTAATCTTCTTCAAAAAGATGTACCTTTTGTTTTTGATGATGATTGTAAGGAAGCTTTTGAAACTCTAAAGAAAGCCTTAACAACTGCTCCTGTAGTTGAACCTCCTGATTGGAATTTGCCTTTTGAAATTATGTGTGATGCTAGTGATTTTGCTGTAGGCGCTGTTCTTGGACAGCGGGTAGATAAAAAATTAAATGTTATTCATTATGCTAGTAAGACTCTTGATGTTGCTCAAAGAAATTATGCTACAACAGAATTGTTAGTTGTAGTCTTTGCTTGTGATAAGTTTAGACCCTATATTGTTGATTCGAAAGTTACAATTCATACTGATCATGCTGCAATTAGATACCTTATGACAAAGAAAGATGCTAAGCCAAGGCTTATTAGATGGGTACTTCTTTGCAAGAATTTGATTTACATATTATAGATAGGAAAGGTGCTGATAATCCTGTTGCTTGATAATTTGTCTAGATTGGAAAATATTGCTTATGATCCATTCCTGTTAATGATAGTTTTCCAAATGAACAATTGGCTGTAATAAAGGTGAGCTCGCGAGATCCCTTGGTATGCAGATTATGCTAACTTTATTGTTTCGAAGTATTTGCCTCCAACCTTTTCAGCTCAGCAAAGGAGGAAATTCTTTTATGACTTGAGGCATTATTTTTGGGATGACCCACACTTATATAAAGAAGGAGTAGATGGTATTATGCGAAGATGTGTTCCTGAATATGAACAACAGGAGATATTGAATAAATGTCATGGAAGTGTTTATGGAGGACATCATGCTGGAGATAGAACCGCGCAGAAGGTTCTACAATCAGGTTTTTATTGGCCAACACTCTTCAAAGATGCAAGGAAATTTATTTTATCTTGTGATGAATGTCAAAGAGTTGGTAATATCTCTAGACGCAATGAAATGCCTATGAATTATACTCTTGTTATTGAACCATTCGATTGTTGGGGATTCGACTTCATGGGACCTTTCCCTTCTTCAGACGGTAACACTCATATACTTGTCGTTGTTGATTATGTTACTAAATGGGTAGAAGCTATACCTACAAAAAGTGCTGATGGTGAGACCTCTATAAAAATGCTTGTAGATATTATATTTCCTAGATTTGGAGTACCTAGATATATTATGACTGATGGAGGTTCTCATTTTATTCATGGAGGTTTTAGAAAAACTCTTGCTAAGTATGGTATTAATCATAGAATTGCTTCGCTTATCACCCTCAAACTAGTGGTCAAGTAGAATTATCAAATAGAGAGATTAAAGCTATCTTAGGTAAGACCGTTAATAAATCTAGAAAGAATTGGCCTAGCAAATTGAAAGAAGCATTATGGGCTTATAGAACTGCTTATAAAAATCCTATGGGAATGTCACCTTATAAAATGGTTTATGGAAAAGCTTGTCATTTACCTTTAGAACTAGAGCACAAAGCTTATTGGGCTGTTAGAGAACTAAATAAAGATCCTAAATTAGCCGGTAATAAGAGGTTGTTGCAATTAAGTTCTCTAGATGAATGGAGAAGTGAAGCTTATGAAAATGCTAAACTCTTTAAAGAAAAAAGTTAAGAAGTGGCATGATAGAAGGATCATCAAAAGAGAATTTAATGTTGGAGATCAAGTTCTATTATATCGGTCTCGTCTCAGATTCTTTGCAGGGAAATTACTCTCGAAGTGGGAAGGACCATATGTTGTTGAGGAGGTGTATCGTTCAGGAGCAATTAAAATTAGCTCTCTCCAAGGCAATGCCACACAAGTGGTGAATGGACAAAGACTCAAGCATTATATCTCGGGGGATTCTTATAATGTGGATGTTGATATTATTCAAGTGGAAACACCGGAGGCTTTCATCAAAGGACAAATTGACAGTCCGCCAGAACTGGACTTTGAATAGGTAACAGTATAGGTAATAAAAAGTCCGCGTTTACCTTTCCGAACATTATTTTTGCTGTTTTTGAAAATATGAAAAATTACGAATCGAAAGTGGAAAAGACGCACGAGGGTGCCACCATAGGCCGGCGCGGCCTGACCCCCTGGCCCGCGCCGACCTATGGTCTGGCCGCCTCGTTCCCCCTTTCCGACTCGTGTTCGACCTGGAACCTTCCTTTTGTCGTAAAAATATTTGCTATATAATCCCCCGGACCCCTGGAGGTCCGTAATATCGTTTTCTCGTCGTGTTTTGTTTCGAGCTGTTTTCTGCCAGATTTGTTTTGATCTAGAAGCACCATGGTCTCCAACAACAAGGACAAGGAACCTTTGAAGGAAAATATTCAAGACCCGGAGCTGAAGAAAGAAGATGCAAGAGAGGATGAGGAAGAAGTGGAGGAAGCTCCGCAGGAACGCCAACAAGCCACCGTCGCAAGTATTGGCGTGATATCAAGTCCATCCAACATCAAGAGGAGTGCACGAATCGCTACCGGAGGAGCGGTTCCACGTCATTACTTGGCTCCAAGGACATCTTCTCCGAGCCATTACAACCCTTACCGCAATCTAATCTACGATCGTCAAACTGAAAGGACCCCCAAGGTAGTGTTGCCAAGTAATTGGGATATAAATCGTTCTGACACTGCAGGAGAGAAGGAGCCTGAGGCTGAAGAGTGGGGAAATAACTCCAAGAGTTGGGACTCACCGTCGGACAGACTCCTTAACCGCGTCGAGCACAATTCAGAGATGATTCGCAATCTCATATACAGGATTGACGAGCTCCAGGAGCTTATTGAGAAGCTTGTCAGGAATTCATCACCACCATCACCGAAGGAGTAATTCATCATCGGTATTGGCATCCCCTTGGTTTGTTCCAAGCTTGGGGGAGTGCCGGGTATCACATCATCACTACCTTTATCTTTTACTATCAAGTAGTGTCATATCATGAATAGGGAAGTTATCTTATGGAATAGTATGCAATGTGGAAGTATCTCTCTTAGTTGGTTATCTATGTATCCGTTGGTGTGAGTTATCGTTATGGAATATTAATGAGAAGTCTTATCATTTACTTTTTGCACACCTTATTTTAGTTTGCAATCTCCATTATATGACTACTCTTGACATGAGTATTGATCTCACTTTGGGAGCATTAAGTAAATCTATTTGGTTTTGGCAAACTTAGCATTGGTCAATAGCAACAACATCTTGATGTTTAATAAAGAGAGAAATATACTTAGAAACATTACTCTACTATCTCTATGCTTAGTATTCTAGAGTTAAAATTGCTTGTGCCTATGAGAAAGATGCATGATTGTTTCTATCATATGTATATTTGTTTGTTTCCCTCAACCTTTATGCTTGCTATCAAACCTTGCTAGCCAAAGACCTGTATCGAGGAGAATGCTTCTCATACATCCATAACCTTAGACCAAACCTATGCCATTTGTGTCCACCATACCTACCTACTACCTGGTATTTTCTGCCATTCCAAGTAAATACTTCATGTGCTACCTTTAAATAATTCAAACTATACTACTCTTATTTGTGTCAATGTTCTATAGCTCATGAGGAAGTATGTGGTGTTTTATCTTTCAATCTTGTTGGGCGGACTTTCACCAATGGACTAGCGGCACATCCGCTTATCCAATAATTTTGCAATAAGAGCTGCAATGGGGTTCCCAGCCCCAATTAATAACTTTCATTAATAATTCTCTTCACATGTTTTGCTCTGAGTTATCGAAGCAACTTAATTTTGCAATAGACACTCCTCCATGGTATGTGAATGTTGGAAGGCACCCGAGGATTCGGTTAGCCATGGATTGAGAAAGCCAAGGTTGGGGGGAGTGTCATCCTTAATAAAACTAAAATACATGTGTAAACAAAAGAGAAGGGGATGATCTACCTTGGTAGAGATCAGTCCCTCATGGGAGCCGCTCTTTGAAGGTTCGTTTGGCAAGGGGTTAGAGTGCCCGCTACCATTCGTTGACAACAACAAGCACCTCTCAAAATCTTACTTTTATGCTCTTTATATGATTTCAAAACTTGAAAAGCTCTAGCACATGATTTAATCCCAGCTTCCTGCGAAGGGCCTATCTTTTACTTTTATGTTGAGTCGGTAAACCTATTTCCCTCTATCTCAAGCAAGCAATTGGGTTGTTGTGAACCAATCATTTATGCTATGATTAGTTAATCATGTCTTTTATACTTTCTTGTTTAGTACCAATTTTATCTGAATGAATATGACTTTGAAGTTATCAATGATCATGAAGAGACCGTCATGAAATATGAAGGCTCAGCTATAAATTCTAATATGAAAGCTTTGCTTAGAAATACAATCCGTTAGTAGTTCTCTGACCAAGAACGAAGTTTGCCATCCTAACTATGATTTCTTATGCACCTTTACTTGTGATTTCTCTTTACTTATTTCGAGATGAGTTATATGAGGAAGTTGTTTACTAGAATGTCTTGTGCGAATGAATATGATGCTTCTTGTCCGTATTTTATTTATCGACTCTTCACTCCATAAACATGTGGTCTTGTTTATCGAGCTCAGTTTCGCTTGGGGACAAGCGAGGTCTAAGCTTGGGGGGAGTTGATACGTCCAATTTGCATCACTATTTTGTATCATAATTTGCTTTATTCATTGATATATTTCATATTGGGACACAATACTTATGTTATTTCATCTATTTTGCATGTTTCATCATCATTGGAGGATCAAGCACCGGAGCCAGGAAAAAGCACCGTCAGAACGCAATATTTCGGAAGATCAACTGTGGAAGGGAATTTCACGTGAATTCCTATTTTTCCGGATGACGGAGGGAGCCAAAAGGGGAAGAGGAGAAGAGCCACTGTGGGCCCAGACCATAGGGCGGCGCCCTTTCAACCCTATGCTCGGCCTCTCGCCTCCTTTTCTTGCGTACTCCTTCGTCCCGAAAACCTAAGCCACGGAGAGGACCTCACGAAGGGTTACAGCCGCCTCTGCGGGGCGGAGAGCACCAGAGAGAAAAGAGCTCTCCGGCGGGCAGGAATCCGCTGGGGAAATTCCCTCCCGGAGGGGGAAATCGACGCCATCGCCATCATCATCGAGCGGGACATCATCTCCATCATCATCATCATCATCTCCACCATCTACACATTCCGCTGTGAAACCACCTCAGCATCGCATCGCAAGCATTCGCGGTTAAATCTTGATTGTTGTGATAGGGAAACTCTCCCGGTGTTATTCTATACTTGTTGTAGATGCTATTGAGTGAAACCATTGAACCAAGGTTTATGTTCAGATTGTTATTCATCATCATATCACCTCTGATTGTATTCCATATGATGTCTCGTGAGTAGTTCGTTTAGTTCTTGAGGACATGGGTGAAGTCTAAATGCTAGTAGTGAATTATGGTTGAGTAATATTCAATGTTATGATATTTAAGTTGTGGTGTCATTCTTCTAGTGGTGTCGTGTGAACGTCGACTACATGACACTTCACCATTTATGGGCCTAGGGGAGTGCATCTTGTATTCGGTTGCTAATTGCGGGGTTGCCGGAGTGACAGAAACCTGAGCCCCCGTTAGTATATCGATGCAGGAGGGATCGCAGGATCTCAGAGTTTAAGGCTGTGGTTAGATTTATCTTAATTACTTTCTTGTAGTTGCGGATGCTTGCAAGGGGTATAATCACAAGTATGTATTAGTCAGGAAGGGCGGTGCATTAGCATAGGTTCACCCACACAACACTTATCAAAACAATGAAGATTATTAAACCACATGAAGCGAAAGTACTAGACTAAAATCCCCGTGTGTCCTCGTGAACGTTTGGTCATTATAAGTAAACAAACCGGCTTGTCCTTTGTGCTAAAAAGGATTGGGCCACTTGGTTGCAATTATTTCTCTCGCATTTTATTTACTTACTTGTACTTTATTTATCCGCAATATCAAAACCCCGAATACTTGTCTGAGCATTTACAGATAATCTCATCGAAACTGATGCCAACACCTTCGCTCCTCGTTGGGATCGACATTCTTACTTATCGAAGATACTACGATACACCCCCTATACTTGTGGGTCATCACCCAAACACAACATGTAGCATTACAAATAGATGATCTTGATCATGTTAGGCAGCTCACAAGATATATAACAATGATAGCACAAGCGGAGAAGACAACCATCTAGCTACTGCTATGGACCCATAGTCCAAGGATGAACTACTCACGCATCAATCCGGAGGCGGGCATGATGATGTAGAGCCCCTCCGGTGATGATTCCCCTGGCGGTGCGGGCGAGCTCGAATCCCAGATGGGATTCGCGACGGCGGCGTCTCTGGAAGGTTTTCGTATCGTCTCTCGGTACAGGGGGTTTCGTGACGAAGGCTATTTGTAGGCGGAAGGGTAGGTCGAGGGCGTCACGGGGGCCCACACAACGGGCGCGGGCCAAGGGCCAGGCCGCGCCGCCCGGTGTGTCGCCACCTCGTGCCCCACTCGTCTCCCTTTCGGTCTTAGAAGCTTCGTGTAAAAATAGGCCCTGGCGTTGATTTCGTCAAATTCAAGAATATTTCCTTACTAGGATTTCTGAAACCAAAAACAAAAACAAGAATCGGCACTTCGGCATCTTGTTAATAGGTTAGTGCCGGAAAATGTATAATAATGTAAAGTATGTATAAAACATTCAAGTATTGTAATAAAAGTAGCATGGAACATAAGAAATTATAGATACGTTTGGAGACGTATCAAGGTGGTTACCGAAGGCCGGGCGTGTATGATGATGATCACTCTCGTCGCAATGACAGACAGAGGGCGCTCTCGCCGATGTACCCCACTCCATATGTTGACACTACTCGCTAAATCTGCAACATTCATGGACACCTGCAAAGGAGTGCTGGTGGCGCTACGGTGATGACCGTGGCGACAATGGTGATCGTGGTGGTGACAAGGGGGCTAACTTTGCTTCCTAGGGAGTTGAAACGAACTCGTACTATGACACATGGGCCACTGATCATATCACAGGCGAGTTGAACAAGCTCACCACTCGTGATACCTATAATGGACACGATCGTGTTTGCACAGCTGAAGGCACATGTATGCATATTAGTCATATTGGTCATTCGGTTTTGTGCACTCCTCATAATTCTTTTCATCTTAATGACATTCTTCATGTTCCAAGTTCTTCAAAAAATCTCTTACCAGTGCATAGATTTACACTTGACAATCATGTCTATGTTGAATTTCATCATTTCTTCTTTTTGATCAAGGACCAAGCAACACGAAGAATCATGTTTAGAGATCCATGCTATGGAGGTCTTTATCCTTAGATGCCTATCTCCAATGAGTCCTCCAAGCATGCCTTCATCACAATAAATCGTCATCATCTACATGGCATCGTCGCTTAGGACATCCGTCTTCGTTTATCGTTCAGCAAGTTCTTAGGAAAAATAAAATAGCTTACACCCCAGAGATTACCCCATATGTTTGTGACTCATGTCAGTTAGCTAAAATGCATCAGGTACCTTATCCTACTTCCACTAGTAGATCTAGTGTTCCCTTGGAACAAGTTTTTTCTGATGTATGGGGTCCTGCACCTACCTCTGTTGGTCGCCATAACTATTATATAAGTTTTATTGATGATTTTAGTAAGTTTACCTGGATATATTTGCTCAAAAAGCGCTATGATGTTCATCAAGCTTTTCTTCAGTTTCAGCAATATGTTGAGCGCAAGTTCAATAGGAAAACTGTTACTATGCAAACTGATTGGGGAGGGGAGTATGAAAAACTCAATGCCTTCTTCCAACAAGTTGGCATCTCTCATCATGTCTCATGTTGACGAGGGATCACCTCGGCAATGCCTACGTATTGTAGACTTGGCTTTCGGAGAGCGAATGATGGAGATTCCGGGAGCGAGATTAGGCACGCGACGTACCCCAGCTCCGGGTCCCCTCGGTGGAGGATCCCACGTGCTGCTAGCAATCTACTATATGATCATATGTTTACAGGGTGCCATAAGCGGAGCTATGTTGTCTCTATTCTGTCTATCTGTTGGCCTCCTTTATTTCGGGTGCCCTGGCCAGCTTTATATATGCAACCAGCCTAGGGTTTTACAAGAGTCCTAGTCGATTACTTTTCGGGTTGCCTTGTTGGGCTTTCTCCATATTGGGCCGAGCCATATTGGCCGAGCTTATACTAATAATGGGTACCCGAAGGTTATGCCCATGTCACATGTCCCCATGACCATCAACAAAATGGCTCCGCTGAAGAAAAAAATATCGTCATATAGTTGAAGTTGGTCTTGCTTTGCTTGCTAATGCGTTTATGCCTCTAAAATATTGGGATGATGCGTTTCTCACAGCTACTTTTCTTATAAATCTTCTTCCTAGCAAAGTCATTAATTCTGATACTCCTGTTGAAAGACTTCCTCATGTTACACCAAATTATGATGCTCTTCAAATTTTTGGCTGTGCTTGTTGGCCAAATCTTCGACCATACAACACACGTACACTTGCTTTTCGTTCTAAATGATGTATCTTCATTGGTTATAGTCCCCTTCATAAAGGAGTAAAATGTCTAGACATACTCGTTTATATCTCTCATGATGTCGTCTTTGATGAAAATGTGTTCCGTTTCGCTGCACTTCATCCAAATGTCGGGCCACTTCTTCGGAAGGAAATCCTTCTCCTTCCCTCCACTTCATCCACCTTACATGAGGATGTGTCACAAACAAATGATCATATGTCTAATATTGTGCCCATTGCTGATGTGTTGCAGGCAGATGAAGATGTAGAAGAAAATCTGAGCAAAAATGGTGAAGAATTCACTCAAAATGAGCCACAAACAAATTCTGGAGAAGAAGAAAAATCTGGCACGCGATCCCATGTTGATTCTCCTCGTACCTCGTCTGCAGAACCTGGAGATCGCGAGGATGATGCACGCGCTCCTCCTGAGGCTCCGCTGTCCACTCCCATGCACTCCCGCGCAAACCTGTGCCAACCAATTGTCTACACGTGGTGGCATCGGTCGCTGTCACGGGCCCCCCAGCGGTCCCTGTCTCCTGCTCCTCACGTCGATAGCCCGCAGCGGTCTCCGTCACCCGACAGCAGCAGAGCGCAGCGGTCCCCGTCTCAGGCAGCTGCCACGTCACCGACGGGATCAGGCTAATCATTGTCTGATGCCGATCCTGAGGATGATCTTGATGCTGAGAAGAATGACGATCCCGAGGCAGATTCTGGTGCAGATTCTCCCGGATCATCTGTGCACTCTCATGTTGCAGCACCTCTTGTGGCTCGTGTACAAACTCGACTACAAAAAGGTATCAAAAACCCCAAAATATATAAAGATGGTACTGTGAGGTATGGCTTGCTTATGTCTACAGATGAACCACACTCTCTGTCTGAGACTCTTGAGGATTCTCACTGGCGCAAAGCAATGGAGGAAGATCATGATGCTTTGCTCAAAAACAACACTTGGCATTTAGTTCCTTCAAGTTCTAGTAGAAATTTGATAGACTACAAATGGGTTTGTCGAATCAAGATACGAGCATATGGCACTATTAACAGGTACAAAGCTCGTCTTGTTGCAAAAGGTTTTAAACAACGATATGATATTGATTATGAAGATACTTTTAGTCCAGTTGTTAAAGTAGCTACTATCCGAACAGTGTTAGCCATTTCAGTCTCCATGGGTTGGAATTTGCGACAGGTAGATGTCAAGAACGCAATTTGCATGGTGTTCTGGTGGAGGAGGAAATCTGCATGAGACGACCACCATGTTTTGAAAATCCCAATGCTCCTGATCATGTTTGCAAACTTGAAAAAGCTTTGTATGGATTGAAACAAGCTCCACGAGCGTGGTACTCTCGACTTAGTTCAAAATTGCATGATCTTGGTTTTGTTCCTTCCAAGGCAGACACTTCATTGTTTCTTTTTCAGAGGGCAGGAATCACTATCTATAGTCTGATTTATGTTGATGATATAATAGTTACCAGCTCTTCTGATGATGCTATCTCGGTTTTGCTTCGAGAGTTGAATGAAAAAAATTCTATCAAGGATCTTGGTGAACTACATTATTTCTTAGGCATTGAAGTGAAGAGATCCTCCAATGGCCTATTGTTAACACAACAGAAGTATGCGTCTGATTTGCTTGGCAAACTTATTATGACAAAGTGTAAATCTGCTCTCACACCTTTGTCCATTACAGATCCCTGTCTCTTGTTGTTGGAGATCCTCTTGGTCCAGAAGATAGTACTAGATACAGAAGTATTGTTGGAGGTTTGCAATATCTTGCTCTCTCTAGACCAGATTTGGCTTTCTCACTAAACAAAATATGTCAATCTCTTCATGCTCCAACAACTGCTCATTGGACAGCTGTCAAGAGGATAATGCGCTATGTCTAGGATACAATTGGTTTTGGCATAACTTTTCACCCATCTACTTCTACACTTTTAAGTGCTTTTTTAGATGCAGATTGGGCTGGATGTCTGGATGATAGGCGCTCTACTAGGGGTTTTGCTATATTCATAGGACCAAATTTAATTTCTTGGAGCGCCAAAAAATAAGCTATTGTTTCAAGATCTAGTACAGAAGCAGAGTATAAGTCACTAGCTAATGCTACGACTGAGATGATCTGGGTTGAAGCTCTTCTGAATGAACTTGCAGTTAAGTTGCAAAAGAAGCCATGTCTCTGGTGTGATAATTTGGGTGCTACATTCTTGTCTGTAAATCCAGTCTTTCATGCTCGCATAAAACATATTGAGATAGATTTTTATTTTGTTCGAGAAAGAGTTGCTAAAAAGAAACTGGCTATCAAATTTGTCTCTAGCAAAGATCAAGTTGTAGATGGATCACTAAGGCTCTTCATGTTAGAAATCTTCATGAATTTAGGCGTAATCTAAATCTTGTACCAAGTTTAGATTAAGGGGGGCTGTTGGAGATATAAAATAGCTCTTGTATACCAACTCATACACGTACCAAACTCTGTATAGCCACGCATCAGGGCTTTTCTGTTGCCATATAAACACGCAACCCGAGCCTCGAACAAGGCTATCGGTTTGACCTAGTCGATTGATAAGAATAAGTGTCGCATGTTCCCGAATTGATGCAGCGTCTCCACCAGAAACTGTCATGCAAGTTTCTTTCCCCATGTCATTTTAGACGGTGCCCCTGTCATGCTGTCCTGCCAGAAACTGCTAGTAGACCAGCTAGCTAGCAAAGACTTTTTTACTTTCCTCTGAATTATTACGAAAAGCAAGCAAGAGCAGAAGCTTCTATGCATATCCATCCATTAGTTTGGTCCCTCCCTAGCTATGGTTTGCTTTAGTTTCTCCTTTCATTCTTTTGAAGCAAGACAAACGAATAAAGTAGTATATAGCAGTATCATCTACCTATCTATGAGAGGTACTGGTCATCGTAAAGTTTCACCATCCACGAGCAATGCAGTCTGTAGAATACCAAAGAGGAAAAAGAATTCATCGTCACCTTATTTTGCTTGATCAGTTGCCAAGGTACAACATACAGTACATATATATCAGTCGATGTTTCTACCATTCTATGGACAGAAAGACACGACGTATATTGATGAGAAGATTTCTCTGCTCTAGCTAGCTGTACTGCACCGGTTTATCTGTCGGTATATTTTTTTTCCTTTTTTCTGGAGGAGAAATCCATCCGTCAAATCATTCTCTTTGTCTCTTTATGTTGCTATGCAAGTGTGGACACACAAATAAAGCTACCAATGCACTTATCTGCAACTTTGTACATGTGGATCGTCCTGTAACCATGGAGCAAAAGGTAGACCTCGATATAGAACGGTGGCATGTCACCTCCATCGATTACTTCGATTATTCATTCACTTCTGCGAATATACATACAAATGCGACTAGGTGGACTTTTTCCCTTTTTTAGATATATTTGTGCTGCTCTAGATTTAGCAAAATTTACAACATATGTAATTTACTACTATGAATATTGTATTTGAGCTGAAACAGAATTGGTGACCTGGGCGCCTGTCTTTGTACAGAAAAATGTAACCCTGGTAGCATCATGCCTTTTTTTTCGAAATGGGATATCCCCAGCCTCTGCATCAATTGATGCATGCGGCTTTCTTTATTAAAACGAATCTAGTTATAACAAGTAGCAAAATAAAAAAATCCAAAACTTATTACAGCTCATGGATCACCCAAAGTTGCTACAAAAACAAGCCATCTAAAAACCACTAGCATGAAACGCCTTTGCATCATCATGTTAGTCTTCGATCAGCACGCCAACCGCACCGGCTGTAAAAATCCCGTGCTACCGTTGCCAGTCGGTTGCACCCAATATCCATGGCAAGGCGCTCCTCCTCTGGGCGCAGATAGGACCACATATGGATCCAATGGGTAGCCAAAGGAATAACCTGCAGAAATGATGGAAAGTTTTTTTTGTCAAAAATGCAATTATTACGTACGTTCCATATTGCCCAAAGCAAGGCACATACTCCAACTCTAATGTGAGCTTTACTCTTTTTGTCTACCCCATTTAGCCATTTTCCAAACAAATTAGTTATATTCAATGGCGGAGGTATATTGAAAGTCATGTACACTATCTTCCAGATCAACTTAGTAAAAGGACAAGATATAAAAAGATGATGTATTGTCTCTTCTTGATCACAAAAACAACATTTGGTAGACCAAATTATCTTTCGTAAGAATCACTTTCTTGTGACATTTTTATGATTTACAATATTATAAAGTGACGGGTATTCTTCCGCCAAAGATTTATGACCTAACCAAATGTCCTCCCAGAATCTGGTGTTCATCCCATTACCAACCACAAAAGAACCCCGAGATAAAAAATCCTCCTTTACTTTCATTAAGCCCTTCCAAAAAGGCGAGTCACTTGGTTTTGCTGAAACTTGTGACAAAGTTTTGGAATGCAGGTATTTCTTAGTGAGCAGCTCTTGCCAAATTCCCTCCTCATTAAAAAGTTTGTAAAGCCACTTGCTGAGCAAACTCTTATTTTTTAAATCTAGAACCTCTACTCCCAAACCGCCCTGGTCCCTAGGTCTACATATAATATTCCATTTCGTTAGCCTGTATTTCTTCTTGTGACCATCACTTTGCCAAAAGAACCGGGACCTAAAAAAATCTAGCCTTTTCCGAACTCCTTTCGGAATCTCGAGAAAAGAAAGCATAAACATTGGTAGACTAGTTAAAACCGAGTTAATCAGAACCAACCTATCGCCATATGACAAAAGTTTCCCAATCCAACTACTTAATTTTGTCTCAAACCTGTCCTCCACCGGTTTCCATTCACCGTTTCTCAATTTGCGAAAATGGATAGGAATCCCTAGATATCTAAAAGGAAGTGAACCTATGTCACAACCAAAAAGAGATTTATAATCATCCTCCCTCTGTTTGGCCTTCCCAAAACAAAAAAGTTCACTTTTATGAAAGTTTATCTTTAGGCCTGACAATTGTTCAAAGATACATAACACCAACTTCATGTTAAGGGCCTTTTCAAGATCATGTTGCATAAATAATATGGTATCGTCAGCATATTGAAGAATAGACAAGCCCCCGTCAACTAAATGTGGAATAAGACCCTCCACTTGGCCATCTTCTTTTGCCCTCGCAATCAGAATAGCAAGCATATCCGCTACGATGTTAAATAAAATTGGTGACATTGGATCCCCTTGACGCAATCCTTTTTTAGTTTGGAAATAATGACCTATGTCATTATTTACCCGGATCCCCACACTACCCTTCTCTATAAATTTTTGTATCCAGGTACACCATTTAGGATCAAAGCCTTTCATTCGCAGCGCTTGTTGCAAGAAAGACCAATTTACCTTGTCATATGCCTTTTCAAAATCTATTTTAAACAAAACACCATCCAAATTTTTCTTATGAAGTTCATGTATGGTTTCATGTAGAATAACTACTCCCTCTAGAATATGTCTGCCAGGCATGAAAGCACTTTGGGTTGGTTGTATAACATTTTCAGCTATTGTGGATACTCGATTCGTCCCTACTTTGGTGAAGATTTTGAAACAAACATTTAACAGACAAATGGGTACTAGTAAAAATGCCCGTGCGTTGCCACGGGTACTCAAATTTTACTTCTCATTACACATATGTAATTCACAACTGAAAAGAAAGAAAAGTGATAAAAGAGGCAAATCAAGAAAAGAAAAAGAAAAAGGAAACAACCAAGCCAGGCTGGAAGCCGACCCAGCTAGGCACCTTCCTCGCCCAAACCTGTGTCATCCTAGCTACGGACCCTAGCTACCGCGGAGGCGGAGGACAAAGTGCGGACTTCCATGGAGAATACGGGCAGGTCACCTGCACTTGTCGGGGTGCAGCCAACACGCGCCCAATGACGCATCGGGCAGCGAAGGCGGCAAGGTCCAATGCACCGCATCAGGGTCCGCCCAACTGATGCCAAGCAATGAACTCGATGCCCTCGCGTTGGGAAGGCAACGAGGTTCCATGCACCTGATCACGGAGGAAGGGCGCGGGTGGTGGTGTTGATTCCACGCATCTAGAGACGATGGAGGGGACGTCGTCGTGCCTGGAGGCGTTGGAGGAGAAATTTGGTAAGAAGCTCACTGCTTTATATTGGTGCTCCCATGACATCTCACTCCTCTATTCTCCTTCCCACCAAACTTTCTTCTCTCCAATGAAGTATTCCTGCTTGTGTCTTTAACTATCATGAGAGTTCACAACAAATTAAAGAAATCAATATCTTTGGAGAAACTATAATACATGCAGAATTGTTGATACCAGTACTTTTAGGCTTTTAGCAAAATTTAAATAGCAACTTCAATTTAGAGGATAATCGAGCTATCTCACCGATCTAGTCCACACAATTCAATTATTCTTCAGAACACGGGTCATCACTGTAGTCATTTGGACTGCCTTAAAGTGAAATTTGACAAATAATTTACCCCTCCAATATTATTTTCCTCTAACTCCTACACATGAGTAAATTGATTATGTATCCTTGGCTCCTGCAAACATTTGATAATTGCAGCAGGTCTGTGAGCTCACGATGCGGAGGTAGCCCCAGCGACCCGGAGGATGGCATCCGCGGCAGCATGTCACAAGTGAAATAGCAAGCATTTGTTAGTTGGGTTGGCTTGTTAGTTGTCAAGAAACGATTTACTCGCTTAGCTCGTTTCAAGCTTTATGTCCAACCCTAATTGCAGCAATCACCAATCCACTTTTGACAATAATAATTGGGGTAGTTTTCACTTCAGCTTGAGGGTGTTGAAATATCTAGACACTTTCCAAAATAATTTTTCAAGGTTCAAAAACCCAAAGTGGATGCTATTTTGCTGTCATTTCCTTCTTTTGAATGCACAATGAGAGCAGGATCAACACATAAGAAACCTCTAAGATATTCATTTATCACACAATTATTTTTGAACACATTGAACCAGGATTTTTGTGTTCACCCTTTAACTATTTATTATGTGTGTGAGCCATACAGACATCAGCCAGAAACAAAGGAAATTGACACGCTATACTGATTCCTGATAAAAAGAATACTACACGCTTGCTTGGTGAGGCAAAATTACTGAACCAACGACACTTCGAACGAATATTGCAAAATAACTTGCCACTCAACAAAATGCGCGATACCTACACCGATACATATATCCAAACAAATTTATGCAAAATCATACAGAAAAATCTCACTAAAATATCATCAACCCAACCGTGATTCATCAATAGTAGGAAGAGATACATTGACCGCATATTAGAATTAGTTTCGAGACCTAGCCTAATTGTTGAGACGGGTCAGAGTTCACTGGAATTGTACTAAGTTCCTGACATTTATTATGAATCGGAGGGAGCAATAAATTTGAGTGAGGAGAGTGGTACTGTTTTGTCCTTTGAGAAGAGAGATGTCATATTTTCCTTGACAGTGGAAGAAATAATCTGGAAAAGCTGTATACCTTCCGAAGACAATTCTAAGGATACTTTGCAAAGAACGACTTGAATACCTCCATTCAAATAATCAGCATACGAACCTGCATGTTAATGGCCAAACAAATATGTGGGCAAATCAAAATTCCACGTGCTTTATTGTACACCCAATATATAGACCTTTAAAATCATATTAACAATATTACTAAGCATATATTATTATCATATCACTCAGAATTCACCTGCTCAGAGGTAGCTGCGATCAAGACACTAAGTATCAGACAAAGCAAAAGAAATACGTGAATCGCCTGTTTACTAAGTTGTTGAACCGCCCGCAGATTCGTAATATTATTGTATCGTATCTTACTTGTAAATTAGCCATTCGCGACGGTTTAGTGTCGCCCACATTAGAAAGTCCTCTGGACTATAAATATGTACTCTGCGCACACAAAACAACAACCAACGTTCAACACAAACTAATCTCGGCGGCGGATCGCCAACTCCTTCGTCTCGAGGGTTCCTCGGTAGCACCATGTCACGGTAGATCGCATTCGCGATCTAGGCGCAAAGACGAGCCCGCTTCTAGTTGTTCATGCGCTTGCTCGTATCGAAGCTCTTTGATGGCGAGCAACGAGTTATCATAGATGTGTTAGGGTTAGCATTGTCTTCAGTATCATATGCTGTCGTAGTGCAACCCTGCGCATCTAGCCGTCCCCGATTCATCACAGAAGGCACCCCGCTTGATCGTTGGTCTAAGATCTCGATCCGTTGATGGCTCCTTGATCTATCAAGGATTGTTTAATATCTGCAATAGTTAGGCTTTACAAAGGGTTGGAGGTCCAGCGGCATGCATGGTGTAGTTTGCTGCCCCTAGACAAGATTTCCGAGGATCAACCTAGTGTTGGCTTAGGCCTTGTCTAGGGCTGGCCTACGCCCTGCGTGAGCGCGAGGCCCAATCGCGAGCAGGGAGCGATCCTGGGACATGCAAAACCCCAGATCGTCGTGGATCTAATATGCTTTATCATGATCACAGGACCACCATATATTCGGCCACCCGGACGAATCACGGGTGGATCGCCCACGCAGCCGATTCAGACAGGACAACCTGAGAGCCCATCGAGGCTCGTATTTAACGTGTACGTGTGTGCCCTGCAGGAAACTAACCGAGGCATCATCCACACCTTCTTGACCAGGTATAGGTCAGGTGGCACGCTTGCAATTTGCATCGGCGCCCGACCAGGAGGCTTTGCGGGTCGTCGGCTCGAGGATCGGGGCCAGCCGCAGCCCTGTCGTTTCGGGCTCCCACGGTTGACCCGGGCTCACCGCCCCGCCGGGTGGGTTTCCGAGGCCAACACACTCGGCACGCACGGTGGGACCATCTTCAACGCCAACCACCTCGCCATCCACATCGTAGATGCTTACGTGGAAGAAACTCCGGTCATTTCAACGAGGAGCTCACTCAAGTAGCTCAAGAAGAAGTATGACGAGGTCAAAGTCCTCCCCGAAGCCGACCTCATCGGCTCTTTCCACAGACCCGCTCCCATGGCATAAGATGGAAGGGGGTTCTCACCGATGGCGCGCTTGATGGGATGGACCTATCCACCTCATTGCAGGAACGCACCAGGTCGCTGCGTCGGAGATAAACTTCATGGTGGCTCATTCGCCGCACCGCCATTCTGAGAGCCTCGGTGAACACGTTGGAGCGTGTCGCGCTGCGCGTGATCCGTGGAGATCATGAGCCATCGCATTTCCGTCAGACCAGCCCTAGTGACTCATCAAGGAAGTTGCTACCCATCTCGTCCACCGCTGCTCGTCGGGCATAGCGCGCTCGAAGCGCCGAACTCATCGGCCTATGTCGTCTACAAGATTGGTGGTGACCCCGGTGACTACCAATTTCTACAGGACGCGCCCAAGGAGATCCCGCACGGTTACGCATGCGCATACGTGCCAGACTGCAGCACCTGGGCACCCTCAAACCAGGTTGCTATAGCAGGGACTTCTGGGGGCAATGTGGAGGAACGCTGAGACAAGACCGAGACAAACGTGCCAGCTAAATACGCCACTTCGACAAAACTCCCGAGCCCGGCTCCTGCAGTTGGCTCAACCAGAGAAACATGCATGGCTGGTTAAGTACGCCACTCCGACGAATCTTCAGGGTTCGGCACCGGCCGGCCATCACCGCGGATCAAATTTGTACGATCCTGAAGGATCAGTTCGGCATGATGCCAAAAAGAAAGGCGATCGAAGTTATACCAAGCCGTACCCCAACGAGTACGAATTGATCCCGCCACCACCCAAATATCCGCCCCCGGACTTCACAAAGTTCGGCGGCGGATCAGATGGCTCCAGCTCCATCGAGCATGTGAGCCGATATTTGGCACAACTAGGCATGATCTCAGCGTCCGACGAGCTGCGCGTGAGGTACTTCTCGCTACCCCTCACAGATCGGCTGGATGGCACACGTCGTCGCCACCGAACCCAACTGCACTGAAGAGCCGGATGAACGTTCCATGAGCAATATCACCTGAGGCTTCCGAGGGCTGCGATTGCCGATCTAGCACAAGTACGATGTGGTTGCTGAGAAACGGTGTCGAATACATCCGGGGCCAGATCAAGTAGGAACCGATGCGTCCGGGTTCACGTAAGCGAAAAAGAAGCAGCCGAATTGGCGGCGGTGGGTCTATCATCATCGATCAAGGAAGTGGCCTCCAAAGTGGATTATCCTTCATTAGTACACATGGTGCGTGTTGTCGGGCCGTATGAACAATCGCCACCCGCATGTCTACCAAGATAAATTGGTTAGTGGTTACTATGGTTGACGCAGTTAAGATGAAGGTCCTACGGGAGAACGAGAGGTCGCAGTAGCTGAGTGGACTCGGACGCCAGTCAGTAACCCGCAAATGGGTAAAGCCACCAGGGCCTCCAAGAGGGTTCGACGTCGACGTGACGAAAACCGATGTCGACCTCTTACTCGCGGAGAAGCACATAAAGATACCCGAAGGCCACAAGTTTCCCCACTGTGCAAGAGCTGAACGGAAAGCCATACCGGCAAGTGGCATAACACGTTCACCCACACCACCAACGACTGCAGTGTGGCGTCGCAGATCCAAGTGGTGAGTAGAAAATGGGCCACTAATTTTTAACCAAGATGCCATGAAGGTCGACATATTCTCTTCCCCGTCGTCAACATGGTGGAGTTTACCCACCTCGGAGGGTGCCAGCTTTCTCAGCCAACATCCGCATGGTAGAGCTTGGACACCGCTCCGAGAAGGACGGGGATGAGGACAGCCGCTCGAGCAAGGACACCGAGGGGGCCGCTCCATGCGATCGGCCGTCAAGATGGCAAGCGCCACGCTGCAGGGGAAGT
>JAUUTY010001502.1:0-37467 GCA_030979885.1 Lolium multiflorum
TTCATGGCTTCTTGCCATTTGTTGGAATCTGGGGCTCATCATCGCTCTTCATACGTCGGGCAGGTCTCATCATTGTTATCCACAATCATGACATTTAGACAAGGATCATACCAATCTGGAGTGGCACGATCCCTTGTCGATCTCACAGGTTCGGGAAGGTCTTACATATGAAGTTTCATGATCACATTAGCTTCTCGTTGTTTCCGGTGTAGGTGGTACAGGAACATTTTCCGGTACTGCGCTACTCTGATCAACGAGCAGAGATTCTTCAATCTCATCGAGTTCTACTTTTCTTCCAGACACTTCTTTAGTGAGAAATTCTTTCTCAAGAAAGGTTCCGTTCTTAGCAACAAAGATCTTGCCTTCGGATCTGTGATAGAAAGTGTACCCTATAGTTTCCTTTAGGGTATCCTATGAAGACGCATTCGCTTTCGTTCTAGTTTTGTCCTATTGTAATCTTACATAGGTCGTAACCTCAAACTTTTAGGGAACGATGCTAAATTAGGCTTTATTAAACCATAATTCATACGAAGTGTCGTTTCAACGGATTTTGATGGTGCTCTATTTAAAGTGAATGCGACTGTCTCTAATGCATAACTCCAAAATGATAACGGAAATCAAGAAGAGACATCATAGAACGAACCATATCTAAGAGAGTTCGATTACGACGCCTACCAACGGCTGCTGTGTGTTCCCTACAAAAGTTTAATTGTGAAAACTACATTTCTAAATGCATGCCAAACTCATAACTTAGATATTCACCCTCCGCGATCAGATCGTAGAAATTTAATCTTCTTGTTATTTTTACTTCACTTTGGAATTCCTTAAACTTCTCGAAAGTTTCGGATTTATGTTTCATTAAATAGATATACCCATATCTACTCAAATAATCTGTGAAGGTTAGAACATAACGATAACCACCGCGCGATGCTACACTCATTGGTCCACACACATCTGTATGTAACATTTCCAATAAGCCGTAGCTCGCTCCATCATGTTCGAATGATTTAGTCATTTTTCCCATCGTACATGCTTCGTGATCTATCAAGTGACTCAAAGTCAAGTGATTCAAGTAATCCATCAGGATGGAGTTTCTTCATGCGTTTCACTCCAATATGACCAAGACGACAGTGTGACACATATAAGTAGAATTATCATTCAATTTAATTCGCTTAGCATCAATGTTATGTATATGTGTATCACTACTATCGAGATCTAATAGAAATAAGCCATTCTTTTTAGGTGCTCGACCATAAAAGATATTATTCATAAAAATAGAACAACCATTATTCTCAGACTTAAATGAATAACCGTCTTGCATTAAACAAGATCCAGATATAATGTTCATGCTCAACGCGGGTACATAATAACAATTATTTAGGCTTAAAACTAATCCCGAAGGTAGATGTAGAGGAAGTGTCCCGACTGCGATCACATTGACCTTGGATCCGTTTCCAACGCGCATCGTCACTTCATCTTTCAGTAGTTGTCGTTTATTCTTTAGTTCCTGTTTCGAGTTACAAATATGAGCAACCGAACCAATATCAAATACCCAGGTACTAGAACGAGAACTAGTGAGATAAACATCTATAACATGTATATCAGATATACCTTCTTTCTTCTTCTTGACAAGGCCGCTCTTCAGATCTGCCAAATACTTGGAGCAATTACGCTTCTAGTGTCCCTTCTCCTTGCAGTAATATCACTCAGCATCAGGCTTAGGGCCAGACTTAGGTTTCACAGGAGGCGGGTAGCTTTCTTGCCACTCTTCTTGTTCTTGCCTTTAGACTTGCCCTGTTTCTTGAAACTGGTGGTCTTGTTGACCATCAACACTTGGTGCTCTTTCTTAATCTCAATCTCAGTAGCTTTTAACATGCCAAAGAGTTCAGGAAACTCCTTGTTCATGTTCTGCATATTGTAATTCATCACAAAGTTCTTGTAACTTGGTGGCATGATTGAAGGAATACCATTAATCCCAGTCTGTTAGGAATCACTATTCCCAAGTCATTGAGTTTCTTCGCATGCCCGGACTCATAACGAGCATGTGCTCACTGATGGAGCTGCCTTCTTCCATCATACAGCTGAAGAATTGTTTCCTTCATAGCATTCCACGGCCGCATGAGTCTCAAAAATAGTCTTCAACTCTTTTATCAACTCATGAGGATCGTGGTGCTCAAAACGTTTTTGAAGATCGGATTCTAGACTGCATAAGATGGCACACTGAACTTGAGAGTACCGAGGTTTCCGAGTCATGTAAACATTCTTTACTTCATCGGTTTCAGTTTCTGCAGGAGGGTCACCTAGCGGTGCATCAAACACATATTGCAGATTTCCGCCATTGAGGAAGATCCTCACATGACGGAACCAGTTGTGAAGTTGCTACCGTTGCTCTTAAGCTTTTCTTTCTCTAGGAACTGGTTAAAATTGATTGAGGACGCCATATCTACAACATATATTTGCAATAGTTTAGACTAAGTTTATGACAAATTGAGTTCAAATTTTAATTCAACATAATTAAAAATCTAGGTGAACTCCCACTCAAAACAATATCCTCGCATTGTCTTAGTGATCACACACACGAACCAAATCCATCACACCTATGCCCGATCATCACGAGACAAGATAATTTCAATGGCTTAACACTCAAAGTGTTCATCATATCAATCATATGATTCATGCTCTACCTTTCAGTATCACGTGTTCCGAGACCATGTCTTTACATGCTAGGCTCGTCAAGGCCACCTTAGTATGTGCAAAACTGTCTTGCACCCGTCATATGTACTTATCGAATCTATCACACCCGATCATCACGAGATGCTTCGAAACGACAAGTCTTAGCAACGGTGCATACTAAGGATGAACACTTTATTATCTTGAGATTTAGTGAGAGGGATCATCTTATAATGCCACCGTCGTGATCTAAGCAAAATAAGATGCGCATAAAAGGATTAACATCACATGCAGTTCATATGTGATATGATATGGCCCCTTTGTCTTTGCGCCTTTGATCTTCATCTCCAAAGCACTGACATGATCTCCATCATCAACGGCATGATCTCCATCATCGTCGGCGTAGCACCAATGTCAATGGCGCCGTCTTCATGATCGTCCTCCATGTAGCAACTATTACAACTACTTTGAAATACTACTCAACATGAAATTTAAAGACAACCATAAGGTTCCTGCCTTGCTACAATACAATAATGATCATCTCATACATATTCATCATCACATTATGGCCATATCACATCACCAAACCCCTGCAAAAACAAGTTAGACGTTCTCTAATTTGGTTTGCATATTTTACGTGGATGGTTTTCGAGCAAGATCCAATCTACCTACGAACATGAACCACAACGGTGATACTAGTGCTGTCAATAGAAAGAGTAAATTGGATCTTCACTATAGTGGGAGAGACCGACACCCGCAAAGCCACTTACATGTTGAGCGTGGAGCAAATCTCATGAACGCGGTCATGTAAAGTTGGCCAGCCGCTTCATCCCACTATGCCACAAAGATGCAAAGTACTCAACTAAAGATAATAAGAGCATCAACGCTCACAAACCATTGTGTTTCTACTTGTGCAACCATCTATGCATAGACACGCTCCATACCACTCGTAGATGTTTTAAAGATAGAAAACAAAAATTTTCCTACTAGCGAACACGCAATCCAAGCCAAGATGCAAACTTAGAAGACGGTAGCAACGAGGGGATTGTCGAGTCTCACCCTGGAAGAGATTCCAAAGCCTACAAGAGGAGGCCCTTGCTGCGGTAGACGTTCACTTGCCGCTTGCAAAGGCGCGTAGAAGATCTTGATCACGATCGCCGGCGCCACGAACGGGCAGCACCTCCGTACTCTGTCACACGTTCGGTTGTTGATGAAGACGACGTCCACCTCCCTGCCTCCAAATAAGCAGCGGAAGTAGTAGCCCTCTGAATCCGGCGAAAGACGACGGCGTGTGCCTGGGTGGGCGGTGGAGAAACTGCGAGCTTCGCTAAGCGCAAGGATATGGGCGGAGGAGCGGGGCGCTAGGGTTTGGGAGAGGGGGCGCCGGCCACTATGGGGGCGGCCAAGCTTGTGGCTTTGGTGTGGCCGGCCCTCCCCTTGGCCCTCTATATATAGGTGGATCCCAAGTGTTGGTGTCCAGTCTTCGAATAAGACCCGAAACCAAAACCTTCCATAGGAGGGGGGAATCCTAGCCCAACTAGGACTCCCACCCAAAGGTGGGATTCCCACCTCCCATGTGGGGGGCCGGCCCCCTATGGTGGAGTCCACTTGGGACTCCACCCCCACTAGGGCTGGCGGGCCATGGAGGTGGAGTCCCTTGTGGACTCCACCTTCCTCGGGTGGTTTCTTCCGACTCTTTCTAGAACCTTCAGAAACTTCCATAGAACCTTCCGCATCATTTTATTCACATAAAATGACATCCTATATATGACTCTTATTCTCCGGACCATTCCGAACTCCTCGTGATGTCCGGGATCTCATCCCGGACTCCGAACAAATATTCGAACTCCATTCCATATTCAAAGTTCTACCATTTCAACATCCAACTTTAAGTGTGTCACCCTGTTTGCCTCAAGGAACCATGGACATGGTTGAGTACCACTCCGACCAATAACCACAGCGGGATTCCTGGAGATCCATGGCTCCCACATATTCAACGATTACTTTAGTGATCGAATGAACCATTCACATACGATACCAATTCCCTTTGTCACGCGATATTTTACTTGTCCGAGGTTTGATCATCTGTATCACACTATACCTTGTTCAACCTCGTCTCCTGACAAGTACTCTTTACTCGTACCGTTGTATGTGGTCTCTTATGAACTTATTCATATGCTTGCAAGACATTAGACGACATTCCACCGAGAGGGGCCAGCGAGTATATCTATCCGTCATCTGGGATGGACAAATCCCACCGTTGATCCATATGCCTCAACTCATACTTTCCTGATACTTAATCCCACCTTTATAACTACCCATTTACGCACTGGCGTTTGATGTAATCAAAGTACCTTTCCCAGGATAAGTGATTTACATGATCTCATGGTCATAAGACTAGGTAACTATGTATTGAAAGCTTATAGCAAATAACTTAATGACGTGATCTAATGCACGCCTAATTGGGTGTGTCCATTACATCATTCATACAATGATATAACCTTGTTATTAATAACATCCAATGTTCATGATTATGAAACTAATCATCCATTAATCAACAAGCTAGTTAAGAGGCTTACTAGGGACTCTTTGTTGTTTACATATCACACATGTATCAAAGTTTCGGTTAATACAATTATAGCATGGTATATAAACATTTATCAAAAACATAAAGATATATAATAACCACTTTTATTATTGCCTCTTGGGCATATCTCCAACAATTATTCTTCAACTAATATGCTACTAAAGTGTTTTTATTATGTGATCTCCGAAGACACCTTGTCCCACGATGTGCAGGTGACAGTGTGCATACCGTGTGTGTCTCTTATGCTTAATTTACAGAAATACTTATGAATTGTGGTGTCTTGTTAGTACTATCTTTGTATGCTCAAAGTGATAGTGTGGGGCTTCCATAGATTGGGAATGTGAACTTTAAGGAGTGCTTATGCAGCCCTACACAATGAATTTGTGTTTGTTATCCAACCGGAGAGTGGTTCAGAGTAGCATGTGTGAAGAGATAATATTTATGTATTCAATTATGATATCATGAGAGTGTCCATTAGTGAAAGTATGATCCCTAGGGACTTGTTTCTAAGCATTGAAACACCGTTTACAACCAGTTCTGCTACATGTTTGCTTGCTGCCATTTTTATTTCAGATTGCAATTACCACTCATAATCATCCATATTACTTGTATTTCATTAATTCAGTGCACCTACACACTGGACAAGTGTATTGGGTGTGTTGGGGACACAAGAGACTTCCTGTATCGTAATTGCAAGGTTGCTTGAGAGGGATATCTTAGACCTCTCCTCCCTGAGTTCGATAAACCTTAGGTGATTCACTTAATGAAACAAATAATTTCAAGATGTTGCCGACGTGGACCTAGGTCCCAATTGTTAGGATATACTAAAAGCAACATATATAAAAAGTCAAAAAATGTGGGAGAATACAGATCCTCCAATGCCATCCTCAAAACACCCGCCCGCGTAGCCCCCGACCAACCACCCTCGCACTCGTCGTCGCGTCAAGCTCGTCGGGCGCCGCCCGCGCCCGCCTTGAGGCGACGAACGAGGCGGTGGCACCGGCCGACATCCTCCCGCTCCCGGTCATGAGACGCCTCGTTTTTCCGCGCGCGCGGCGCTCGGTCGCAGAAGAGTGCGGCGGCGGCTCTTCCTCCCGTGCTCGCCGAGCGGCGGTGACGACGGACGGCGACCCGACCCAATCTCGCGCCTCACACGACGGAATCCTGCCGGCGGCGGGCGAAGGGTCATCATCCTCGGTCCTCCCGCAGGGTAGCTGCTAGCCGGTGCTCTCGACTACTAACAAGGGGCGCGTGAGCTGGCAGTAAGGTGTCGTGGCTAGCTCGCAGCGGCATTGCTTGGCCTGGCCATGACGGGCACGACCACTGATTTAAAGGCGATAATGGCATGCCATGGCCGGAAGTCGAGCCGGCCATTTAACCATGCTGCTGGTGAAGTAGCACGACATGCGTGCTCAGGCGCGCTGGCTGTGGATACGTCGCAAACATATTCATAATTTTTGATGATCAATGCTCGTTTTACACCAATTTATATATGTTTTGTTTACACTTCGTGACATTTATACTTTTTCTAACTAACCTATTGACAAGATGCCACAATGCCAGTTCCTGTTTTCTGCTGTTTTCTATTTCTAAAAAGTTGCACAGAAATATTCTCGAATTGGACGAAACAAAGCGAAACCTCCTATTTTACCAAGGATGAAGACTAGTCCGTAGTGTAGATGATGATGAAGCAGAGAGGGGCCACACCATGCCTTGGCTGGCCCAGCCCCTGGCCGCACCTAGGGGTGGTGTGGGCCCCCTGGCCTCCACCGACCTCGCCCTTCCACCTATAAGAAGCCTCCCGACGCGTGAACCCTAAATCACCGTCGCGAGAAGTTTCTGGGGATAGAAGTCTATGTTCCGGCACCTGCCGGGACAGGGAATTGCCCCCGGAGCCATCTCCATCGACTCCACCGCCATCTTCATCGCCATTGCTGACTCCCATGATGAGGAGTGAGTAGTTCTCCCCCGAGGTTGAGGGCTTTACCGGTAGCTATGTGGTCTATCTATCTCTCCATGTATGATCTTTATGTGATCATGAGTTTTGTAATCTAGTTGAATAAGTAGATGTTATTCTTCAACTATTGTGCTACTCAAGTGGTTTTATTATGTGATCTCCGGGGACACCTTGTCCAACGGTGTGAAGGCATAAAAGGTGGACACCGTGTTTGTTTCTTTAGAGTGTGGATTTGCGACCGCGTGTATACGTGAGCACGCATCCATTACCGTTGGATTTGTTTCTTTACATGCCGGCCTCACAAACGAGTGTCAAACGGCGTGAAACCTCTTTTTTTCTAATCCCTCTCCAACCGGTTGCCGGCAAAACGCTTCTGCAGGCGATAGAAGGCGGCGCGGTATGGGTAGCGAGCGAAGGCGCCGGCGCGACGGTGGTCAAGGCACGGGGAGAAGGTTGTAGCCTATTGGGAATGGCGACGATGAGTGGTCCCAGCGCTTTGCTGCTCTTTCTAGGGCGGGCGCGGAGCTAGCTGAGGCGCCGGTATGCGGCGGCGGCGAGCAAGACGAGGAGCGGCTGCGGGTGCGGGCAGGCAAGAGCCGGCCCTAAGCATCTCAAGGACGTGGTGTCCGGCACGGTCTGGCCGACGCTGTGCGCAGCTCCTGCGGACTCTGCACCGCGTTCGCCGTCAGTGTGTGTGGGAGGCGGTCCTCGCACCGATACACTTTTTATGAGGAGAGGTGTTCGCTGGCCGGTGCTGGACTGCCGGAGGCTTCGCCGTGGCTACGTTCGTACCGTAGCCTCCTCCGTGATTGCTAAGCTGCCGCTGCCCGCCGGTGGATGTAGCTTCGTTAGAGTTCAGATTTTGTCGTCGTGTGGCCCGTGGCCAACTCCTAAGTCCTACCATCCAGCTACTAGGAAGCTTGCTTAGCTTAGATGATTTGTCATTATCAGTAGTAGTTTCTCGTGAATCCGCAGGAACCAAGAGCGTTGTGCCAAACAAGATGACGTTGTCTTCACATGTGCAAAGATAAGAGTGACGGGGAAACTAGCGAATATTTTTTATGGATTGTGCAGAATTTGTAGTGATTTGTTCACCATCTGTTCTTGGAAGATTATTTGACTGAATGTTTGCTTCGATGTTGGGCCACTCCTTTGGATCTTCAGCATGATTTTTGTGCGTGACATGGTCCTGAACTTGTGTCAGCTCAGATTAATTGGATAATTTCACTTTCACTGAGTAGCAGGAGCACAAAGTACCCTCCTCCTTGACTTTTCATCCAGACACAAATTCAATCGATGCATGTCTCCTCCGTCCTGGCCGCCCAGGTTGCACAGCGTCGTCGTCTTGGAGCGGCCGGCGGGCAGGTGGACCATAGGAGCTCGGCCACTCCTCCTTTCCTTTAGACCAAGACCACTTCTCCGGGCGGCGCTTCTCCACAGCCTCCTCTGCAGGCGCCGCCCTCCACAGCTCGTGGGCGCCACCACCGGGCCGGCCGACGTCCGCCGGAACGGCTCGCGCGCCTTCTTCCAACCGCGCATCGTGGACCCCCGGCGCGCCCGGTCCAAGGGAGGGGAGGCAGGGGCGCCGTCGGGTAAGAGGCTTGCGGGCGGAATCGGCAGGCGACCATGGCCGCTCAGGTCGCAAAGGCTCAGGAGGATAAAAGGGAATAAGAAGGGGAGCCACTCTAATTAGGACCACACGTCTTGTTCCCATCTCATCACTCGATAAAACGAGCGTAAGACACGGCGTTGGGCATGTTGGACAGAGACCGTGCTCACGTATACAATCTCTGGCCACTGTGCTTCATCCGTTGTTTCTTAAGCTCATTTATAGAAATACTTATGAATTATGGTGTCTAGTTAGTACCATCTTTGTATGCTCAAAGTGATAGCGTGGGGGCATCCATAGATTGGGAATGCGAACTTTAAGGAGTGCTTATGCAGCCCTACACAGTGAATTTGTGTTTGTTATCAAACCGGTGAGTGGTTCAAAGTAGCGTAGTGAAGAGATAATATATATGTATTCAATTATGGTATCATTGTTGAGAGTGTCCACTAGTGAAAGTATGATCCCCAGGCCTTGTTTCTAAGCATTGAAACACCGTTTACAACCAATTCTGCTACATGTTTGCTTGCTGCCATTTTTATTTCAGATTGTAATTACTACTCATATTCATCCATATTACTTGTATTTCACTATCTCTTTGCCGAACTAGTGCACCTATACATGATAAGTGTATTGGGTGTGTTGGGGACACAAGAGAATTCTTGTATCGTAATTGCAGGGTTGCTTGAGAGGATATCTTTGACCTCTACCTCCCGGAGTTCGATAAAACTTGGGTGATCCACTTAAGGGAAACTTGTTGCTGTTCTACAACCTCTGCACTTGGAGACCCAACACTGCCTACAAGAATAGAAGCGTGCGAGACATCAAGCTCTTTTCTCGCACGCCTGCTGCTGTGGAGGTAAGGTAAAAGGTACTCATATCCTCTGGCTACTAAGTTTTCTAGTTGCTGGTGAGTGCTCGAAGTTATTTCCTTTAGATTCTGCAATTATATCTTTTTGTTTTTTGTTTTATTTTCACTAGTTAGGCTTAATGGAAAACACCAAAAAAATTAGAGAACTTTATAGTATTTATCTTGAGTTAGGACATGAGGTGTTTGAAGAGAAAATTAAAAACCTATGGAACTTTACTTGCATGCTAGTAGCAATGTTATTAGTATGAATTCTTTGAACACCATTATTGCTAATGCTATGAAAAAGTCTAAACTTGGGAATATAGTTTTTATGAAAATGATCTTTTTAGTTCCCCAGCTTTTGAGGATAAAGTTTATTATGATGATACTATGCCTCCAATATATGATGATTACAATGATGATTATGTTATTTTCAGTCCACCTACTATTGAGGAGAAAATTAATTATGATTACAATATGCCTCCTATATTTGATGATTATGGTGATGAGAATAATAATGATAGCTATTTTTTGTTGAATTTGCACCCACTACATTTAATAAGAATGACTATGCTTATGTGGGGAGTAATAATTATTTTTGATGGGTTCGTTGCATGGAAAACAAAAAATTCTACCGTGAACATGAAAAAAAACCAAGATCCAATCTAGGAAGAAGCAAGATCTAATCTACCAAGATCGAAGCAACGAGATGCATGTGAGACTAACCCTCGAAGATTCCAAAGCCTACGAGATTAGATCTCGTTGTTGATGTAGTCGATCGTCCCGTGCTGCAATCCGGCAGCACTTCCGTACTCGGTCATGCGTACGGTGTCGATGTAGGCCTTCCTCTCCCCGTTCCAGCGGGCAGCGGAGGTGTGGTAGATCCCCTCGGAATCCCAGCAGCACGATGGCGTGGTGGTGGAGGTGGAGGAGAAATTCCTGCAGGGCTTCGCCAAGCCTGCGCAGGAAGAAGGAGGAGGGAGAGAGGGGCGGCTAGGGCTTGGGGGATATGTGATGGCGTGCAACTCACACGTTCGTTGGAAACCCCAAGAGGAAGGTATGATGCGGACAGTGGCAAGTTTTCCCTCAGGAAGAAACCAAGGTTTAATCAACCAGTAGGAGAGAAGTACGTTGAAGGTTGATGGTGGCGAAATATGATGCGGCGCAACAACAGGGATTCCGCCGCCAACGTGGAACTGCACAACACAACCAAAGCACTTTGCCCCAACGAAACAGGGAGGTTGTCAAATCACCGGCTTGCTGTAACAAAGGATTAAGCATATCGAAGTGGAAGATGATTGTTTGCAAGAAAATAGTAAAACACAATTGCAGAGATTGTATGTTATAAAGAATAGACCTGGGTCCACAGCCTACTAGAGGTTCTCCATAAGATAAAAGCATGTTGGGTGAACAAATTACAATTGGGCAATTGACAAATAGAGAAAGGTATAACAATGCATATACATGATATGATAAATATAGTGAGATTTAATTGGGCATTACGACAAAGTACATAGACCGCCATCCAACTGCATCTATGCCTAAAAAGTCCACCTTCAGGTTATCATCCGAACCCCATTCAGTATTAAGTTGCAAAGCAACAGACAATTGCATTAAGTATGGTGCGCAATGTAATCGACAACTACATCCTTAGACATAGAATCAATGTTTTATCCCTAGTGGCAACAGCACATCACAACCTTAGAACTTTCTGTCACTGTCCCAGGTGTCAATGAAGGCATGAACCCATTATCGAGTATAAATACTCCTCTTGGAGTTAAGAGTACAAACTTGGCCAGAGCTTCTACTAATAACGAGAGAGCATGCAAGATCATAAACAACACATAAACAATAGATTGATAATCACCATAACATAGCATTCTCTATCCATCGGACCCACAAACACAACATATAGTATTACAGATAGATGATCTTGATCATGTTAGGCAGCTCACAAGATCCAACAATGAAGCACAATTAGGAGAAGACGACCATCTAGCTACTGCTATGGACCCATAGTCCAGGGGTGAAGTACTCACTCATCACTCCGGAGGCGATTGATGGCGTGTAACTCACACGTCTGGGAACCCCAAGAGGAAGGTATGATGCGCACAGTAGCAAGTTTTCCCTCAGAAAGAAACCAAGGTTTAAACGAACCAGGAGGAGCCAAGAAGCACGTTGAAGGTTGATGGTCGCGAAATGTGATGCGGCGCAACACCAGGGATCCCAGCGCCAACTAGGAACCTGCACAACACAACCAAAGTACTTTGTCCCAACGAAACAATGAGGTTGTCTTCAATCTCACCGGCTTGCTGTAAATAAAGGATTAAACGTATCGAGTTGAAGATGTTTGCAAAGAAAACAAGAAAACAAGTAGATTGTATGCTATGTAAAGAATAGGACCGGGTCCACAGCTCACTAGAGGTGTCTCTCCCATAAGATAAAAGCATGTTGGGTGAACAAATTACAGTCGGGCAATTGACAAATAGAGAAAGGTATAACAATGCATATACATGACATGGTAAATATAGTGAGATTTAATCCGGGTATTACGACAAAGAACATAGACCGCCATCCAACTGCATCTATGCCTAAAAAGTCCACCTTCAAGTTATCATCCGAACCCCCTCCAAAGTATTAAGTTGTAAACAACATATAATTGCATTAAGTATGGTGCGTAATGTAATCAACAACTACATCCTTAGACATAGCATCAATGTTTTATCCCTAGTGGCAACAAAGACATCCACAACCTTAGAACTTTCTCTCACTGTCCCACATTCAATGGAGGCATGAACCCAATATCGAGCATAAATATTCCCTCTTGGAGTTAAGAGTAAAACTTGGCCAGCCTCTACTAATAACGGAGAGCATGCAAGACCATCAGAAACAACACATGAACAATAGATTGATAATCACCATAATCATAGTACTCTATCCATCTGATCCCGACAAACACAACATATAGTATTACGTATAGATGATCTTGATCATGTTAGCCAAGTTCACAAGATCCAACAATGAAGCACAACAAGGAGAAGACGACTATCTAGCTACTGTTATGGACCCATGGTCCAGGGTGAACCACTCACTCATCACTCCGGAGGCGATCATGCGGTGTAGAGTCCTCCTAGAGATGAATCCCCTCTCCCCCATAGGGCGTCGGAGGCGATCCCTGTAATCCCCGAGATGGGACGGCGGCGGCGCGTCTCCGCAAGGTTTCCTATCGTGGCTCTCGTGATCGTTCTACACGAAGCTTTAAGTAGGGCGGAGGGTCAACGCAGGCCACACGCAGGGGCCTGGGGGCTAGGCCTGGCTGCCAGGCCTGGGCCGCGCTGCCACCATCCCGCCTCCTCGTGGCCCCACTTCGTTAGGTCTTCGGTCTTCTTGGAAGCTTCGTGCAAAATAGGACCCCGGGCGAAAGTTTCGTCCAATTCGAGAATATTTCTTTACTAGGATTTCTGAAACCAAAAACAAAAGAAAACAGGAACTGGCTCTTCGGGATCTTGTTAATAGGTTAGTCCTGTAAAATGCATAAATATGACATATAATGCATAAACATGTAGATATCATCAATAAAGTAGTATGGAACATAAGAAATTATCGACACGTTGGAGACGTATCAGCATCCCCTAGCTTAGTTCTGCTCTCGTCCCGAGCATGTAAAACGATAACAAAGATAATTTCGGAAGGGACATGCTATCATAATCTTGATCATACTATTTGTAAAACATATGTAATGAATGCAGCTATCAAATCAAAACATTGGTAATGACATGAGTAAACAATTGAACATATAGCAAGACTTTTCATGAATAGTACTTTCAAGCACAAGCATCAATAAGTCTTGCATAAGAGTTAACTCATAAAGCAATAAATCAAAGTAAAGGTGTTGAAACAACACATAAGAAGATTAAGTTTCAGCGGTTGCTTTCAACTAACATGTATATCTCATGGATATTGTCAATACAAAGTAATATAACAAGTGCAATATGCAAGTATGTAGGAATCAATGCACAATTTACACAAGTGTTTGCTTCTTAAGGTGGAAGGAGATAGGCAACCGACTCAACAATAAAAGTAAAAGAATGGTCCTTCGCAGAGGAAAGCATGCTATATTTTTGCTAGAGCTTTTATTTTGAAAACAGAAACAATTTTGTCAACGGTAGTAATAAAGTATATGTTATGAAAATTATATTTTACAAGTTGCAAGCCTCACGTCGCATAGTATAATGGTTCAGTGCCCGCACTCGTCCTACTTAACTTGACTACCGGCTCGCATGCCATGTTTCAACCAAGGGTCAAAGGGGTACCTCCATGCCGCCCGTACAACAAAGGTCCAAGGAGAATGCTCGCATTTCGATTTCTCGCTTTTGATTATTCTCAACTTAGACATCCATACACCCGGACAACATGGACAACAACATAATGGACTCCTCTTAAATGCATAAGCATGTAGCAGTTATTATTCTCATATGAGATTGAGGATATATGTCCAAAACTGAAACTTCCACCATGGTTCATGGCTTTAGTTGGCGGCCCTATGTTCTTCTCTAACAATTTCGCATGCTCCAACCACTAAAATGATAGACCTTCTGTGACAAGACTAGACATGTATAAGAATCACATGATATTCAATATAGTTGATGGCGTCCCCGTAAGCATGGTTATCGCACAACAAACGAAACTTAATAAAATATAAAGTATAAGTACATATTCAATACTACGATAGTTTTTAAGGCTATTTTTGTCCCATGAGCTATATATTGCAAAGGTGAATGATGGAATTTTAAAGGTAGCACTCAAGCAATTTACTTTGAATGGCGGAGAAATACCATGTAGTAGGTAGGTATGGTGGACACAAATGGCATAGTAGTTGGCTCAAGGATTTGGATGCATGAGAAGTATTCCCTCCTCGATACAAGGTTTAGGCTAGCAAGGTTATTTGAAGTAAACTCAAGGATGAACAAGTGCAGCAAAACTCACATAAAAGACATATTGTAAACATTATAAGACTCTACACTGTCTTTCTTGTTGTTCAAAACTCAATACTAGATATTATCTAGACCTTAGAGAAACCAAATATGTAAATCAAATTTTAGCAAGCCCTATGTATTTCTTCATTAATGGGTGCAAAGCATATGATGCAAGAGCTTAAACATGAGCACAACAATTGCAAAGTATCACATTATCCAAGACATTTTAGAATTACTACATGTAGCATTTTTCCCAATTCCAACCATGTAACAATTTAACGAAAAGGAGAAACTTCGCCTTGAACATTATGAGTAAGCCTAAGGACACATGTGTCCATATAAACAGCGGAGCGTGTCTCTCTCCCACAAAGTGAATGCTAGATCCATCTTATTCAAAACAAACAAAAACGAAACAAACCGACGCTCTCCAAGTAAAGAATACTCGATGTATTCGAATAAAAATATAGTTTCGTGGGGAGGAACCGATGATGTTGTCGATGAAGAAGGGGATGCCTTGGGCATCCCCAAGCTTAGACGCTGAGTCTTCTTAAAATATGCAGGGGTGAACCACGGGGCATCCCCAAGCTTAGAGCTTTCACTCCTCTTGATCATAGTATATCATTCTCCTCTCTGGACCCTTGAAAACTTCCTTCACACCAAACTTCAAGCAAACTCATTAGAGGGTTAGTGCACAATTAATAATTCACACATTCGGAGGTGACACAATCATTATTTTCACTTCTGGACATTGCATAATGCTACTGGACATTAATGGATCAAAGAAATAAATCCAACATAACAAAAGAGGCAATGCGAAATAAAAGGCAGAATCTGTCAAAAACAGAACAGTCCGTAATAAAGACGAATTTATAAATGGCACCAGACTTGCTCAAATGGAAAAACCTCAAAACTAATGAAAGTTGCGTACATATCTGAGGATCACGCTCATAAATTGGCAGATTTTTTTGAATTTTCTACAGAGAATTATGCCCAGATTCGTGACAGACAGCAATGCTGCTTCGTAGCGATCCCAAATATAACATCAACTTTGACATAGAAACTTTACTTTGGCACAAAAACATGATATGGAGAAAGGTTGCTACAGTAGTAAACAACTTCCCAAGACTCAACAAAACAAAAATTGCTGTAGGTAAAAACATGGGTTGTCTCCCATAAGCGCTTTTCTTTATAGGCGCAGAAAGTGCAAATCAAGTATTATCGAGAGATGGTGTGTCAACCTTACCTTGGGCTTCATCTTTACCTTTCTTAATGTTTTTCTTTCCTTTTGGTTTAGGAAATATATGATTTCCCCCTGGTATAGAGGTGAATTTCAGAGTGCCTTCTCCCACATCAATGACTGCTCCCAATAGTTTCAGCAAGGATCTTCCGAATATGATTTTTCCTGTTTCAATAATAAGATAATCAATGGATACTGTTCTTCCACGAATGGTTGTATGCACACCTGCAGCTATTCCCTTAGGAATTATGATAGAGTTATCAATAAGAGCTATTTCTTCTCCCCCTTTATCGACTCCCCAAAGTTTCAAAGATTTATAAATGTTTTCAGGCATAAGGCAAAATTCATACATAATATCACAGTAGGCATGAAGAGTTCGATCACCGATAACAATTTTAACAGAAGGGTCCCATGATGAAGGTTTAGGATTCTCTAAGACTTGTTCAAGACGATTACGAACACAGTGATAATTATCATTTAAGCGAGATGTACTTATCTCGAGATTGTTCAATCTATTATGAATGCTAAGGGCTGAATCAAAGTTATTAGCTGAATCATGTGATGCAACCAACTTTTTTATGGCATTAAAAGCTTGATCCCCATTACAATGAAGGAAATCTCCCCCAAAGTGTCCAAAGCATATCTATAGCGAACCATAAGACCAAAATAAAAATTACTAAGGAGCAAACTTAGAGTCATTTGAGGTTCAGCTTTATGATAAGAAGTAAAAATTCTGGACAAGCATCCTTAAAACTCTCCTCATCCCCTTGCTTGAAAGTGAAAACTAAGTCCTCAGGTGAAGAAGTAACAGGTTCAGAGCTAGACATGGTAATAAAAGTAACTAAATTTTTTTTGTATTTTAAATATAGAGTGCAGGACAATAAAGCAAACTAGATAGAGTAAATGCAAGTAACTAATTTTTTTGTGCTTTGTTTAGGAAATAAGACAGTAAATAAAGTAAACTAGCAACTAATTTTTGTGTTTTATTAGTGCAGCAAACAAAGTAGTAAATAAAATAAAGCAAGACAAAACAGTTAAAGAGATGAGAAGGGAGACCTCTGCAGTTGTCTTGATCTCTTCACTTCAAGAACGCGCTGTGAAAGAGCTTGATGGCGTGTAACTCACACGCTCGTTGGGAACCCCAAGAGGAAGGCATGATGCGCACAGGTTTTCCCTCAAAAAGAAACCAAGGTTTAATCGAACCAGGAGGAGCTGTTAGCACGTTGGCTGCTGATATCACATGGGATGCTATGCAACAATGTGATTCCTACACCAACTAGGAACCTGCACAACACACCCAAGTAATTTGTCCCAACGAAACAAGGAGGTTGCCTTAATCTCACCCCAGCTGTAAACAAAGGATTAAACGTATCGAGGGGAAGATGTTTGCAAAGAAAACAATGAAACAAGTAGATTGTATGCTATGTAAAGAATAGACCCGGTCCACAGCTCACTGTGAGGTGTCTCTCCAGCAAGATAAAAGCATGTTGTGAACAAATTGCTGCTCAGGCAATTGACAAATAGAGAAAAGGTATAACAATGCATATACATGACATGGTAAATATAGTGAGGATTTAATCCTAGTATTACGACAAAGAACACAGAATCGCCATCCAACCTATCTATGCCTAAAGTCCACCTTCAAAGTTAGTCTCAACTCTCCAAAAGATAAGTTGCAAAGCAACAGAAAATTGCATTAAGTATGGTGCTAATGTAATCAACAACTACATCCTTAGACATAAGTATCAATGTTTTATCCCTAGTGGCAACAAAGACATCCACAACCTTAGGAACTTTCTGTCACTGTCCCACATTCAATGGAGGCATGAACCCACTATCTATATAAATAATTTCCTCTTGGAGTTAATATAAACATCCACAGAAAGACATCTACTAATAACGCAGAGAGCATGCAGATCAGCAACAACACATGAACAATAGATTGATAATCACTATAATCATAGTACTCTCTATCCATCGGATCCCCACAAACACAACATATAGTGCATTACAGATAGATGATCTTGATCATGCTAGGCAGCTCACAAGATCCAAGAATGAAGCACAACAAGGAGAAGACTACCATCTAGCTACTGCTATGGACCCATGGTCCAAGGGTGAACTACCACTCATCACTCCGGGAGGCGACCATGGCGGAGAGTCCTCCCAGAGATGAATCCCTCTCCGTGGCCGGAGGCGATCCCGTAATCCCCCGAGATGGACGGCGTGGCGCGCGTCTCCGTAAGGTTTTCCGCACGTGGCTCCTGCACTGGGCCCCGCACCAAGCTTTCTGGCAGGCTTTATGGTCAACGCGAAGCCACACGAGGGCCCGTGGGGCCAGGCCTGCCGCGCTGTGGCCTCGCCGCGTCGCCACCCCCGGCCTCCTCGTGGCCCCACTTCTCAGTTCCCTGGCCTTCCGGAAGCCTTCAAAACAGACCTCCCGGGGCGAAAGTTTCTGTCCAATTCCGAGAATATTTTCAGAACAACTTTTCTGAAATACAAAAGTTAGAAACAGCAAATCGTTCTTCGCATCTTGTTAATAGGTTAGTTCCAGAAATGCATAAATATGACATATAATGTATATAAAACATGAGGTATCATCAACAAAGTAGCATGGAACATATAAAAAATTATCGATACGTTGGAGACGAATGAGCCGATCATGGCGATGAAGAGTCTTCCGGGATGCAGAATCCCCTCTCCGCAGGGTGCCGGAGGCGATTCTCCGAATCCCCCGAGATGGGCGGCGGCGGCGTCTCTTGAAGGTTTTCCGTATCGTGGCTCTCAAGACCGGGGCTCTTGCTAATGAGGCTTTGGCAGAAGGAAGGGTAGGTCGTGGGCTGATGAGGGCCCACACCACAGGCGGCGCAGTTCCTCTGGCCGCGCGCTCCCATGGTGGTGGCGCCCTGTCGCCCCACTTCAAGCATCTCTGCCTCTCAGCCCGTGGGCCAGGACCCCGGCGGCAGATTTTCGTCCACCCCGTGAATATTTTTACTAGGATTTCTGAACCAAAAACAGCAGAAATAGCAACTCGTTCTCTTCGGCATCCTGTTAATAGGTTAGTTCCAGAAAATGCATAACTATGATAATATGCATAAAACATGTAGGTATCATCAATAAAGTAGCATGGAACATAAGAAATTATCGATACGTTGGAGACGTATCATTACATTGGTCTATCCCTCCTCCCTCTTATATAGGCGTGGGGGGCTGCCTTGGCCCCTCCTCCAAGCCCTTGGGTCGGCCAAAACAAGGGGGGCAACTTCCCCCCCCAAGTTAAGTCCCTATTTTCAAGGGATTTGATCTTATCCACTTGATCCAGCCGCATGGGCCTCGGGGGCTGTGTGGGCCTATGCGACCCCTCCGGTCCATGTTGGTCGTCCGGGATAGGTGGGCCCCACTATGGTACCTCTCCGAACCTTCTAGAACCTCCCATAAATGCACCGGATCATTTCCAACTTTTCCGGTAACCCCGAATTGACTTCCATATATGAATCTTATTCTCCGAACCATTCCCGGTCCTCCTCGTGATGTCTTGGATCCTATCCGAGACTCCGAACAAACTGGTCTCCATCCCATTCCGAATCTACTTATGCGACATCGAACCTTAAGCGCGTCACCCTACTATCGTGAACTATGCGACATGGTCGAGACCTCTCCTAATTAACAACCAATAGCGGGACCCTGAGATCCATAATCAAGCCCGACACATTCAGCGATAACTTAGTGATCGATTGAACCAATTACATACGATACCGATTCCCTTTGTCACTTTTTACTTGTCCGAGGTTCGATCATCGCATTCCATACCTAGTTCAACCCCTGTTATCGACAAGTACCTCTTACTCTTACCATAGTAGCACAATCTCGTGGACCTAATCAGATGCTTGCAAGCTAATTTAGATGACATTCCACCAAGAGGGCCCAGAGTATATCTATCCGTAACCGGGATGGACAAATCCCACTCTTGATCCATATGCCTCAACTCGCACTTTCCGAATACTTAATCCCATCTTTATAACCACCCATTTACGCAATGGCGTTGATGTAATCAAAGCATCCTTTCGGTGTAAGTGATTTATGATCTCATGGTCAAAGGACTAGGTAACTATGTATTGAAAGCTTATAGCAAGTTGAACTTAATGACTTGATCTCATGCTACACTTATTTGGGTGTATGTCCATTATATCATTCACCCAATGATATAACCTTGTTATTAACAACATCCAATGTTCATGATCACGAAACCATGATCATCTATTAATCAACAAGCTAGTTATACAAGAGGCTTACTAGGGACTCCTTGTTGTTTACATAACACACATGTATCAATGTTTCTGTTAATACAATTATAGCATGGGATGTAAACATTTATCATGAACACTAAGATATAACAACAACTAATTTATTATTGCCTCTTGGCATATCTCCAACAGTCTCCCACTTGCACTAGAGTCAATAATCTAGTTCACATTTGTAAAGATGTAACACCGTGGGCCTTCTCTGTGCTTATCAAGTGTTTTACGGAGAGGTTTCACCAACGAATCCACACACCGTAAACTGTATGCATTTTGGTGCAATTCATTTGCGTCTCCATGCATCACTTATTTTCCAAATGAGTCTGTGATTAATCGTATATGCTTAGTGCAGCCCGTGGAACCTTGTTCCGCTGCCTCTGGGGCTGTCACTAATATCACACACATAGTCACAAAGTTCCGATACCATCTTAACCACACCCGTTCTCAAAGAACTCCTCGCTTAACATCCTCGATCATTGTCAAAACAATAATATACTCTCATTTTCTTTTGTAGAATCCATCACAATATTTAGAACTCTTCAAATCTAGCATAGACTTCTTCTAGCTCATTGTGCTACCTTATAAACAACTTAGCCTAATTGAGATTGAAATTTATTTTTTATATGTGACCAAAATAATATCGGTGCAACGCCTTACATCGATTTGTTTGTCATTACCTCATACAAAACTATATATATATATATATATATATATATATATATATATATATATATATATCCTTGGTTTTTCCAAATAATTAAGGAATATTCTCACTGTTGTCCAATGATCATTACATGAAGCATTCTGGTATATGCTCGTATCACTTTAGAGCACAGGACATCTGATTTTGTACATATTATTCATGATCTAAAATCACTCATGTGTTTTTACTCATTTGAGTGTCAAATACACTCAAGTCTTGTTAAACCTTCACATGGAAAAGAACACATTCTTAACATTTGAGTATTGAACTGTTTCAATATTCATTCTATGTACTTTGACTTAAACTTACTATGCGATTCAATATATCTTCATAGATCTTGACACTAAATATGTTTTTGTCAATATCCTTTCATTAAAGTTAATTCTTCAATGAAACCTTTTATTCACATCAAGTATATAATTACATCATTTATAATCAATGATATGTCAATTCATATATAATATTATAACTATCTCTCAACATTGCACTTAATTTCTTGCAAATGCAAGCATCATCTTTCTCATGAAATCAAAACTCTTTGACTATTTCATCCGGTGAAGATTCCAACTCCGTGATACTCACTTCATCCAATTGAAGTTTATATACCTATCTAGTATTCCACGAACCAGAAAAACTCTTGGTTGTATCTAGTATACATCCTTAATACACACTTCTGGAAGGTATGTATTTCTGCCATCCTACTAACATATCTCATAAAAGAAATATGTAGTGGCTACTAGAATAATCCATATAGACTATAAGCATTGCTATGGAAGATCTAATCTTATCGTAGTCAATATTTGAACTTTGTCGTAAACAACTTTTCGACAAGTCGAGCTTCTTCAAGGATATTGCATCCAAGTCCATCAATTTTATAGATCTTTTTACTTTTAAAAAAGTATTCAATTATCTTGGGATTTGATGGCACTTGAAGATTTTAACTTGTCGTGGCCTGATCATAACTTCTTTGTATGTAGTTGGTTTATTATTGTTCAAAATCAATCCTTTGTCCACAAATCATTTATTTGATCACAAAGTAAACCATACCTACAAGGTTTAACAGGTACTGTACTTCGATCTCCATGACTATAACACTTTGTAGACATGGGAGTCATGATCGTCGTGGCCGCTTACGGAACCATTTCCGATGCTGCGCTAATCTGATCATCATGCTCAGGTTCATAAACTTTATCAAGTTCCATTGTCCTTCCACTCAAATACTTCGCTAGAAAACAATTTCTTGGAAAATAAGAAACATCGACAAACACTTTTGTCTTTGACTTCATAGTGGAAAGAATTCCCAATTTGTACCAACAAAGACATTCATCCGATTTTGGTTGTAACTCATTTACTTATGCTACGCATAACAAAATTTAAGAAAGACTATTAGGGTTTATCCCATGCCATAACTCGTATGGTGTCATTTCAATGGATTATGATGACGCTCTATTTAGTGTAAAATCGGTAGTCTCTAAAGCATAATCCACAAAAAATATAATGGCGTCATTTTATTTTATCTCATCATTAACCCAACAAGGTTTGGATACGTCTCTCAGATACTCCATCATCACTATGATACTCCAAGAAACGTGAGTGGTAGAACAATTTCATAACTCTCTTAGATGTTCGCTAAACTCGTAATTCAAATATTTCACCATGATCTAATCATAGATATTTGACTTTTCTATTATAATTTCCACTTCATGCTGAAATTTATTTGAATCCATTCAAATGTTTCAAACTTCTTTCCTTATCGAATAAATATATCCACATATATATACTCAATTTTTTGTTGGAAGTTTTCATGAAGTAGGAGAATCTCCCGCACACAACTATGCACAGTGAACCACATACATCATGTTTCCACTAAGTTAGTTGCCCATTCAACTCTTGGCCTATGAATGGTATTTCAGTCATTCTCTTTAGAAGAGATTTGCAAGTGCCAAACGATTCAAAATCGAATGACTCCAAATCCATTTGCATGGAAACTTCATGCGTTTCTTTCAACATGACCTAAAATGGCTGCCCAATTAATAAGTGGAATTGGCCAACATTTGCCTTATGGCATTTTAGCTTCAAGTGTTATGCATGTGTGCTTCACCATAAAGATTTATAATAACTTATCCATCGTACATGGAATACTGTCATAATTTTGAACAACTCATTGTTTTCATTTGACTAGAACAAAAACAAAAATTATAAAGTTCTTTATTATAAATCTGAATGGCTAGACAGAAAACGACGAACACAATAACACTTTATTTTGTTCCTGCACGGCATTCCTACTATCATATTCCTTGTCAATCACTTAGGCCATTGTTATTCTTGTATTGTGTTGTTTTGTATGACACCATACCAACCAATATGGTACAAATACCCAAGAATTCCCATTGTGTGACCAAACAAGGAATACATTCATAACATGTATATCATCTATATACACCCGAGCTAGACTTTCTAGTCTTTTCTATCTTTTGTAGTTTCTCTTTTAGCTTTCCTCATTATTTAGAAAACACTTCACCTTCAATAACTTCTAGGTCCATTGTCAAATACCAATAACTTTGAGGTTCTTACTTTGAAGTTGATCATATGACAAGTGTTCCAGATTTCACTATTAGTAACTTTTTAATGTGATGAATCACTCATAATTTTATCCATCAAATCATGACGACTTTTCTGAGACCATGTCCACATGCTAGATCAGAAGTTTAACCTCGTATTCGATGTGCAAACCTGGCTTACACCAAGTTGTATGCACACGAGAATCTATAACACCCGATCATCACGTGATGCTTCAAAACAACGAGTCTTAGAAGAACGATCACTTCATGGATATGCGAATATCGTTAGTGCCCAACTAGTTGGAGGATCAGACGCCTAGCGTCTTCAACCTTCATACATTCCCATAAAACTTATGTGAGTTTATGTAATCGTCATCTAAATTACATTCTATCATCTTCCAATAACTTAGATATCACATATCTCATACTTCGCTTATTTCTGAAATAAAATTTCCAGCCTCTCACTTTTCAAACGATTTGAACTTTTCGTTTACTTGAGACAAGATGATTAGGTACTAATTGGAAGCATTACTCTTGAATCATCAATGTGAGGTTTACTAAAAGTTTGCACAGACTTCTTAATCATTTAGATTCTTTAACAATACTACATTAACTGCAAAGTTAATGACATCGATTTAACAATATTTCTATCTCAATTACAAGACTAGCGCATGATAACGGATGCCAATTCTACAAATTTAATTCAAAATACTATCCAGATTATGTTCATGATAATTAGTTCATGTTTTAATCTAATTACTAATGAACTCCAACTTAATACAACACCTCATAGTTGTTTAGTGGCACACGATCCATATCCACTACACCAAAACTGATCATCACGTGAGATGATGTAGCTTCAATGGTGAACATCAACATGTTGATCATACTATCCATATGACTCGTTCAACCTTTTCGCTTTCCTTGTAGTTCCAGGCCATGTTCCATGCTAAAGTTACAAACCCAGCATTTCCTACAGTAACATGGCTTACACCTTGCCATGTGAACGTGAGAATCTATCACATCCGATCATCACGTGATGCTTCGAAACGATGAGCTTTAGCAACGGTGCATACGAGGGGAGAATACTTTATTATCTTGATATTAGTGAGGGATCATCTTATAATGCTACCGTCATGATCTACAAGATAAGATGCATAAAGGATTAACAAATTCAAAATATGTGATATGATATGGCTTCCTTTCTTCTTGTGCTTTTGATCTCCATCTCCAAAGCACATGAGCATGATCTTCATCATCACCAGCATTGCACCAACGTCCATATGGCGCCACTTCATGGTTGTCCATCACTTGAAATAAAGCTATTACATGATGAATAGACACGCATGTCTTAACAAATTTAAAGACAACCATTAGGCTCCTGCCGGTTGCCATAATACAATAATGAACATCTCATACATCAAATATAATCATCATCACATCATGGCCATATCACATCACCAAACCCCTGCAAAACAAGTTAGACACCTCTAATTTGGTTTGCATATTTTACGTGGTTTAGGTTTTTCGAGTAAGATCCAATCTACCTACGAACATGAACCACAACGGTGATACTAGTGTTGTCAATAAGAGTAGATTGAATCTTAACTATGGTGAGAGAGACAAAAGGCACCCGCAAAGCCACTTATGCAATACAAGTTGCATGTCAAGCGCGGAGCAAGTCCTATGAGACGCGGCTGCAAAGTTAGCCCGGCCGCTTCATCCCACCATCCCGCAAGACGCAAAGTACAAACTAAAGACAACAAGAGCATCAACACCCACAAAACCATTGTGTTCTACTCGTGCAACCATCTATGCATAGACACGGCATGGATGATGGGTTCGTTGCATAGAAAACAAAAAATTTCTACCGTGAACATGAACAAAAACCAAGATCCAATCTAGGAAGAAGCAAGATCTAATCTACCAAGATCGAAGCAACGAGATGCATGTGAGACTAACCCTCGAAGATTCCAAAGCCTACGAGATTAGATCTCGTTGTTGATGTAGTCGATCGTCCCGTGCTGCAATCCGGCAGCAGACTCGGTCGCGCGTACGGTGTCGATGAAGCCCGTCCTCTCCCCTGCTCTGGCCGGCAGCGCAGGTGTAGATCCCCTCGGAATCCCAGCAGCACGATGGCGTGGTGGTGGAGGTGGAGGAGAAATTCCTGCAGGGCTTCGGCCAAGCCTGCGCAGGAAGGAGGAGGGAGAGAGGGCCAGGGCTTCGGGGGTTGGATATGCTGCGCCCCAGCCCCCTCCCTCTTACAGGCGTGTGGGCTGCCTTGCCTCTCCTCCAAGCCCTCTTGTCGCCAAACAAGGGGGGCAACTTCCTCCCAAGTTAAGTCCCTATTTTCAAGGGATTTGATCTATCCACTTGATCCAACGCGCATGGGCTCCCCGGGGCTAGTGTCTAGCCATGTGGCCTATGTGACCCCCTCCCACCCATGTTGGTCGTCCTAGATAAGGGGTCCTCCCACTATGGTACTCCTCCGGAACCTTCAACCTCCTAAGACAATAATCAGGGACCTCAACTCTTCTAACCCCAAAATGACTTCCTCATATATGAACTTATTCTCCGACCATTCGACCTCCGTGATGTCTTGGATCCCATCCGAGACTCCGAACAAACTTCGTCTTCTCCATCTCATATTCTGAATCTACTTCTATGCTACATCGTAACCTTAAGCGTCGGGCCACCAATCTTACGTAAGGTTGGAGACTCTCTCCGAAATAACCAATAGCGGGACCCGGAGATCCATAATGGCTCCCACACATTCAGCGATAACTTAATGATCGATTGAACCATTTACATATGATACCGATTCCTTGTCACGCGATACTTTACTCGTCCGAGGTTCGATCATTTCTCTGTGATTCCATACCTAGTTTAACCTCTTTGTTATCGATTAGTACTTCTTTATTTGCTACGTGAGAGTGTCATCCTGCTAGACCTAGTCACATGCTTGCAAGCTAATTTAGATGGGACATTTCACCGAGAGGGCCCAGAGTATATCTATCCGCCATTCTGGATGGACAAATCCCACTCTTTGATCCATATGCCTCAACTCACATTTTCCAAATACTTAATCCCATCTTTATAACCACCCATTTACTCAGTGGCGTTTGATGTAATCAAAGCATCCTTCCTATAAGTGATTTACATGATCCCAACAAGGACTAGGTAACTATGTATTGAAAGCTTGTAGCAAATTGAACTTAATGACTTGATCTCATGCTACGCTTATTTGGGTGTATGTCCATTATATCATTCACCCAATGACATAACCTTATTATTAATAACATCCAATGTTCATGATCACAAAACCATGATCATCTATTAATCAACAAGCTAGTTATACAAGAGGCTTACTAGGGACTCCTTGTTCTTTACATAACACACATGTATGAATGTTTCGGCTAATACAATTATAGCATGGGATGTAAACATTTATCATGAACACTAAGATATAATAATAACTAATTTATTATTGCCTCTTGGGCATATCTCCAACAGTCTCCCACTTGCACTAGAGTCAATAATAAAAGTGCATTATGTGATAGTTATATTGTTAATTTTATTCATGATGCTACTGAAATTATTATGAGAGAGGGAAATATGGTTGTAGAAGTTTTCATGGTACTAAAACACCTCTCTATATGCTGAAAGTTTTGAAGTTACTCTTGTTTTATCTTCCTATGCTTGTCACTTTGTTCTTTGTGGATTTATTTGTGTACAAGATTCCTATGCATAGGAAGTGGGTTAGACTTAAATGTGTTTCATATTTTCTCCTTGATGCTCTCTTTTGCTTCAATTCATATTTCTTATGTGAGCATCTTCTCAAATTACTGAGCCAGCCGAAAGGTTTAACTAAAAACACTTCTGTGGAAGATAACCCATGTTTATTTTTGTAATTTTTCTTTTGTTGAGTCATGGAAGCATAATTAGACAATTTCTCCTTCATTTTTATTTTGTTTTTTGTGCCAAGAGAGCCTCTAATAGGAAGAAAAGATTTGGAGAACTTGTCATTCAAACAAGACTTCACACACAACAAAAAAACATTCGTATTCCCACCATAGTATTTTGAGATGCCACTTTAGAATATGCCCTGTAAAGATCTAACTTTCGCTAACTTTAAAATTTACGATTTGAGCACAGAGGATTTTCAAAAAATCGATTCTTACCTCGTTGTTCTATTTTGACATATTTCGTCACTATTTGCATTTGCTTCTTAATCTCTTTTATTTTTTAGTTCTTTTGATCAAAGAGCTTTTTAAAAGTTGCTACAGTAGCTAATGTTTTAATGGATGTTTGACATATGTTAGAACTGAACCCAAGTGGATTTGTTATTTTGATTGCACTAATGCTTCTAATGAGAATTGTGTGAAGTTTTGTATGAAGGAAGTTTTCAAGTGTAGGGAGAGAAGAATGATGTAATGAGATGAAGTATGGACAAAAGATCAAACTTGGGGATGCCCATGTCACCCCAATAAATATCCAAGAGGTACAAGCGTCAAAGCTTGGGGATGCCCAAGGCATGCCCTTCTTCATCAACAAAACATCAGGTCATCTTTCTAGACGCTATATTTTTATTGTTGCATATGCTATGTGTTGTTCTTGGAGCGTCTTTATTTTTGTTTTTTGTTTTGTTTTGTTTTGTTTGTTGTAGCATATGGTTGGATCCTGGCATATTTGTTTTGGGGAGAATGACACACTCGTTTTAATTGCTTAGAACACTCTAGTTTTCACTCATTGTTCTGTTGAGTGTTCTAGTTTAAGAAGTACTTCATTAGCTCTTGTTTTCCACTCGTATTTTGTTCAGAGCTTGTTAGTTTTATTTATTTAGGTATGATTAGCTCTCTGGTATTTATTGATTATTATCTATGAGAGTTGTTTCAAATAAGTTGATTGGTGTTGGAGACGAATAAATGTTTCATGCTTATAGTGATGCAAAAGGAAGCTGGCATAGACTTTGGCATGTCATGTTGGATGTTATTCTTATCATATGCTTAGTAGTTATTGTTGTAGCATGACTTGTCTCAAATAGTTGAGAGTGCATAATGTGCCATTGAAAGAATCATGTTTTGTTTTCATCATAAAAGCATAATATTGTGGTATTCTCCTTTGATGCTTTATTGGGTTGACTTGGCACATGTTTATACCATGTTATGACTACAAACCAGTTCACCTAAAGCATCTATGATCATTTAGTTTTTGACTTGTAATATCACTTTATGCTTTGATTAATAATGTTTTGTCACTATGCATGATTATGGCCATTATTGCTCTCTTAGTTGGTCGCTCCCAGTCTTTTGCTAGCCTTCACCTGTAAGTATGAGATCTACTCGTGCATCCAACTACCAAAAAACCAAAGTTTGCCAAAAGTGTCAACCATATCTACCTACTAGCATCATTGCTATTCCAAGTATATTCATCATGTTTTTATCTATCTTCCAAATTAAATATTGTCATGAGAAAATTAGTTAGTAAAGCTCTCACAAACTTGATGGTACATTTACTTTCTTGCACTTAATAAAATTGAGCCATTGTGACTATCTTATGTAGTTATATGCTTGCAAATTGTGAGTTGGGAGTTAGCACAACCATGCTTTCATGAGGCACGCTTTCAACATTGCACTTATTTTTATTTAGTTGATATCATGTTCTTTTGTTTATGGATGCCTAGCGGTGTGAAATAAAATGGAAACTTGTAAGTTCATGGAGTTTGTATATGTGTTAGAGAAACGCCTGGGCGGCCAACTTAAGCCATGCATCATTCATGGTGGAAATTTACAGCGAACCATAGTGAGCATTCTGTGAAGCATCTTCAATAAAAAGCTATGCCCATAGTAAATAAAAGGATTGCTGAGATGCTCATTGTCTGTTTGTCTTGTCATTTTGGTATGGGAATGCTCCTATATCATGGGGCAGGAGGTACCCCGTTGGCGTTCTCAATGATACATGTATGCTTACAATGACAAGAACTTATTTGGGACCTAAGTTGAGTAGCATGAGGTTTAGGTACTCGTATTCAAGGGGCACGAGATTTTCAACTTGTGATTTGTCAAGCATATAACTCATATTTCCCTCACATTAACTTTAACCATTCAAGATTCTTATGATAGGGGCAATGAGATCTCAAAGCTAATGAGTACCATACTTTTTGGAAGGTTTATAAAATTTCTTAATCTTGCTTACTTTGCAAAGGTTCTTTCTTTTAACTTTTATGTTGAGTCTTCATCTTCTTGCTTTATGCACCAATTAAGAGAGCATAGTTGTCATTCTGAGTATAATGTGCATAGTCCCAAAATTTATTATTGATTGATTCATGATTACGCTATTGCTTGTTCTTAATTACTTGTATCTAGTCACCCTTTGAAGTTTAAAGGTAATCACATTTATGTTTTGCTACTTCATAAAGGACAAGATGAGTACCACTTTGCTATGTTTTCTCTATGCTCATAAACAAACAGTTGCTTTCAATGCACAATTATTCATGATCCTTTGTTTGAGTTACTCTTCATGTTATAACATAGTTGCTAAGTTCTATTGTTAGAGTTATATCTATCATGTCCATGTTTAGAGAGTATTTCTTGATCTCAGCTCACAATGCTTACAATAACTTGATCAAGATTGTGTTGGCTTCATGTCACCTCAAAAATTATTTTTGTTATCACTTACCTACTCGAGAACGAGCAGGAGTTAAGCTTGGGGATGCTTGATACGTCTCAAACGTATATAATTTTTGATGCTCCATGCTCGTTTTACACAAATTTATATATGTTTTATTTACACTTCGTGGCACTTTTATGCATTTTTCAACTAACCAATTGAGAAGATGCTACAATGCTGTGCTTCCCTTTTTTCAATAAGGTTTTGTGTCTTAAAAAAAGTTGTAAAGGAAGTATTCTAAAATTGGACGAAACAAAAGTCAAACCTCCTATTTTTCCCGGGATCGAAGATGGGAGTCCAGCAGAAAGAGGAGGGCCGAAAGGGGCCACACCATGTGACATAGGCATCCCCAATGAGTCTCGCGAAGATGGTACCCGGGCTTATTGAAGGCCCACGACCCTAGTTTATGTAGTCTGAAGCCCAGCTTATGAAGTGGGCTTGAACATAGAGTTGTATTAGAGCCAATGACTTGTAAATATTACGGACAAACTCAAAGAGTCTCCCGGACTTTGTAACTTGTGTATCACGAAACCCTCGGCTTCGCCCTCCTATATGGGGAGCCAGGGACAAAGAGAGGATCGATTCATTATCAACACAACCCTAGTTTTCATAGCAGTCCTTTCCGGCTGAAACCCTCGAGATCTACTTGCCCTTACTTAACAAAACCCTAGTCTTACAACTTGTAGGCATTGACAAGTTAATCCCTTGTCAATTGGCGTTTGTGGGAATTAGAGGCGAGGAGCCGATCTCGATGGCACGTCAACATCGGCCGACATCTCTGTGGCAAGTAACACGATGGATCGAGATAAATGGTGTCGAAACTGTCTAGTCGGTGAAAAGATGCCCTCGCTACCGCTGAGTACCCGAATTGGTCGACAGACATCGATTTACCATAGCGGACCACCCGCGGCCAGTTCCTCACCAGGGCAATGGGCCTTGATTTTTGGCTTCTATGATCGGCAGATTCATGTTTCACGAGTGTTTATGCATGGAGGCGCAGCTAAACCTCATGTATGTATACATTGAGAAAGATGAACATATCCTTGGCTAATCCAACGCCAACCCACATGCGCCCATGGTATTACACCCGAAAGCCAAGTTACCCCTTTGGAAAATCAATCCCTGCTCGCCTGAACCCAAGAAAATTACGTAAGAGAGAAGCTTGAGTTGAAGTTGGGGATTTTCCATCACAAACATCATGCTTGTTGGGACGACCTGCGTATGCCAGGTTATGGCAGTACCACATTACACATACTTGTTATGGAGGCTCCCTGGACCCAAGGGACCCAGTGAAAGGCAGTTTTGCGCTAGCGGATAAGTGTGACAAGGATTTTCATCTAAGCTGTCGAAACTTTAGGGATGAAGCAGAATACCGCGCCAAAGTTAACAACCGATTACGACGTATTGCCGATGTGGAGGAGGCCGCTAAGGAACCAACTTTCGATACCACCAAGAACTCGAAGGAAGTGCAGATTCACCCGATAGATCCCAAGAAAACGACATCCATCGCAACAAACATGGATCTCACATAGGAAAGCGCGCCGTCGAGTTCCTCCGTGAGCGCTGGGAAATCTTCGCATGGTGCCCCACCGACATGCCAGAGTACCCAGATCCTAAGCGAGCACCCTTAATTTGGATCCATCAAGAAGCAACGACAACCTTGCGAGTTTTTCGAACCAAACCGCAAAGCTATGCTATCAGAAATTAATCGCTCAGAGAAGCTGGATTTATCAAAGAGATACATACAGAGGCCACGTGGGTCCCAGTGTTGGTCCCGAAGAAAAACACGAAGGTCTTTCGCATGTGCGTCGACTTCACATGTCTCAATAAACATTGTCCAAAGGATCACTTCCCCCTCCCAAGGATCGATCAAATTATCGATTCCACGGCAGGCTGCGAACGTCTTTCCTTCCTGGATGCATATTTTGGTTACAACCAGATTCGACTGAAAGAAGAGGATGAGGTCAAAACAGCTTTCATAACACCCTATGGCGTGTTCTGCTATAGAACAATGCCCTTCGGGTTGAAAAACGCGGGAGCAACATATCAGCGGATGATGCAAAAGTGCCTTGCCACACAGATTGGCAAGAACGTTCAAGTGTACATTGACGATGTGCCGGCCATAACAACAAAAAAGGGTCAACGTTGATCGATGATCTCAAGGAAACTTTCGACAACCTCGACAAGTTCTCGCCTCAAGCCGAATCCGAATGGCGTTTCTTCGGCATTCCCAAGGGAACTCGGTTTCTGGTGTCATCAAGAGGAATCGAGGCTAACCCGGAGAAAATTCAGGCCATCATGATGATGCGGAAGCCAACAAAGTTAAAGGAGATAGGAATGTTTAATCGGACGAGTCGCAACTTTGCTAGATTCGTCACAAAGTTAGGAGAAAGGCGTTGCCGTTTTTACGCCTTGATCACAAGGAGAAAAGTTCAGGAACGAAGAAGTGACAGAGGCTTCGAGGATCCCCGCGCACAATCTCGACACCACCAATATTGGTGGCACCCAAGGAAAAAGAACCTCTTCTGTTATATATCGCGGCCACACCTCAGGTGGTCAGCACAGCACTGGTGGTTGAGCGCGAAGAAGAAGAGAAACCTCACGGAGTACAAAGGCCGGTATATTTCATCAGTGAAGTTTTATCGCCTTCAAAACAGCGGTACCCGCATTATCAGAAGCTGGCATATGGAGTGTTTACAACAGCAAGAAAGTTGCGACATTATTTCTCGGCACATCCGATAATAGTGGTCAATGAGGCACCATTATCAAACATACTAAATAACCCGGAAGCTACGGGCCGTGTCTCCCTTTGCCCTCGGGACATCACGTATGAAAAAAGAAAAGCAATAAAGTCGCAGATCTTACCAGACTTTGTCGCAGAGTGGATGGAGCTGCAAAATATGGGACCTCCTGATTTATCGAGAACCTGGACTATGAACTTTGATGGGTCCAAAAGGTTAGAAGGAGTGGAGCAGGCGTGATATTAGTATCACCTCAAGGAGACAAGTTGAAATATAAATGCGGATGATGTTTCCTAACGCATCTAATAACGAGGCAGAATATGAAGCGCTGATACATGGATGAAGATAAGGTAAAGTTGTATAAGTGACCGATTAAAAATAGGGGATTTTTATTTTCGTGCCTCTGTGTCCTTAGTTGTACCCAAGCCTCTGCACTTTGTTTTTCCTCGCTTTACCCAAACGTTTGTCCTGAACCTGTAGCAGCTCAGACGGCAGGATTCCCGTTTAGTTGACCGTTCTATCACGTGTGTGGGGCCGCGTCGTGTGGGCCCGCGTCGCGTGGGGCTGGTAGAAAGGGACCGCGTGGGACAAGACTGATGGCGTGTAACTCACACGTTCGTTGGGAACCCCAAGAGGAAGGCATGATGCGCACAGTAGCAAGTTTTCCCTCCGAAAGAAACCAAGGTTTAATCGAACTATGGAGGAGCCAAGAAGCACGTTGAAGGTTGGATGGTGGCTAAATGTGATGCGGCGCAACAGCAGGGATTCCAACGTGGAATCTGCACAACAAAATCAAAGTACTTTGGCCTCTAACGAATGTTGAGGTTGTCATTCTCACCGGCTTGCTGAAAAAAAAGGATTAAGCGTATCGAGTGGAAGATGATTGTTTGTGGTAAGAAAATAGTAAAACACAATTGCAGTAGATTGTATGCTATGTAAAGAATAGGACCGGGGTCCACAGTTCACTAGAGGTGTCTCTCCCATAAGATAAAAGTATGTTGGGTGAACAAATTACAGTCGGGCAATTGACAAATAGAGAAGGGTATAACAATGCATATACATGATATGATAAATATAGTGAGATTTAATCCGGTCATTCGACCAAGTACATAGACCGCCATCCAACCGCATCTATGCCTAAAAAGTCCACCTTCAAAGTTATCATCATCCGAACCCCATTCGCATTAAGTTGCAAAGCAAATGCACAATTTGCATTACATGGTGCGTAATGTAATTCCATAACCACATCCTTAGACAGAATCAATGTTTTATCCCTAGTGCACAGCACATCACAACCTTAGAACTTTCACACGTCCCAGGTGCCAATGAAGGCATGAACCCACTGCCGAGCATAAATACCCTCTGGAGTTAAGAGTAAAACTTTGCCAAAGAGCCTCTACTAATAAATCTGAGAGCATGCAAGATCATAAACAACACATAAACAAGATTAGATTGATAATCACCATAACATAGAATTCTCTATCCATCGATCCCGACAAACACAACATATAATATTACATATAGATCTTGATCATGTTAAGCAGCTCACAAGATCCAACAATGAAGTACAATTAGAGAAGACGACCATCTAGCTACTGCTGTTGGACCCATAGTCCAGGGGCGAACTACTCACTCATCACTCCGGAGGCGATCATGACATGAAGAGTCCTCCGGGAGATGAATCCCCTCTCCCGCAGGGTGCCGGAGGCGATCTCCTGAATCCCCGAGATGGGATTCAGGTGTGGCGTTCCTCTGGAAGGTTTTCCGTATCGTGGCTCTCTGTGATCAAGCCTCAAAGGACTGGAGGCTTTGGCAGGCGAAGGGTAGGTCAGGGGTCAACAGGGCCCACAACAGGCGGCGCTGGCCCTCCTGGCCGCGCGCCCTATGGTGGCGGCGTCTGCCGCCCCACTTCGTTATCTCGGTCTTCCGGAAGCTCCGTGCAAAAATAGGACCCCCGGGCGAAGATTTCGTCCAATTCCGAGAATATTTCATTTGTAGGATTTCTGAAACCAAAAACAGCAGAAACAACCACCGGCTCTTCGCAATCTCGGTTAATAGGTTAGTGCCGAAAAATGCATAAATATGACATAAAGTATGTATAAAACATGTAGGTATCATCAATAAAGTAGCATGGAACATAAGAAATTATCGATACGTTGAAGACGTATCAGCATCCCCAAGCTTAGTCTGCTCGTCCCGAGCAGGCAAACGATAACAAAGATAATTTCTGAAGTGACATGCCATCATAATCTTGATCATACTATTTGTAAACATATGTAATGAATGCAGCTATCAAAACAATGGTAATGACATGAGTAAACAAGTGAATCATATAGCAAAGACTTTTCGTGAATAGTACTTCAAGACAAGCATCAATAAGTCTTGCATAAGAGTTAACTCCATAAAGCAATAAATCAAAGTAAAGGTGTTGAAGCAACACAAAGGAAGATTAAGTTTCAACGGATTGCTTTCAACTTATAACATGTATATCTCATGGATATTGTCAACATAAAGTAATATAACAAGTGCAATATGCAAGTATGTAGGAATCAATGCACAAGTTCACACAAGTGTTTGCTTCTTAAGGTGGAGGAAGATAGGTAAACTGACTCAACAATAAAAGTAAAAGAAGGGTCCTTCAAAGAGGAAAGCATCGATTGCCGTATTTGTGCTAGAGCTTTTATTTTGAAAACATGAAACAATTTTGTCAACGGTAGTAATAAAGCATATGAGTTATGTAAATTATATCTTACAAGTTGCAAGCCTCATGCATAGTATACTAATAGTGCCCGGACCTTGTCCTAATTAGCTTGGACTACCGGATCTTTGCATGCCATGTTTCAACCAAGTGTCACAAGGGGTACCTCCATGCCGCCTGTACAAAGGTCTAAGGAGAAAGCTCGCATTTTGGATTTCTCGCTTTTTGATTATTCTCAACTTAGACATCCATACCGGGACAACATGGACAACAGATAATGGACTTCTCTTAAATGCATAAGCATGTAGCAACAATTATTATTCTCATATGAGATTGAGGATATATGTCCAAAACTCGAAACTTCAACCATGATTCATGGCTTTAGTTAGCGGCCCAATGTTCTTCTCTAACAATTTTGCATGCTCCAAACCCACTAAAATGATAGATCCTTCAGACAAGACTGGACATGCATAGGAACTCACATGATATTCAACAATAGTTGATGGCGTTCCCTAAGCATGGTTATCGCACAACAAGCAACTTAATAAAAGAGCAAAGTGCATAAGTACATATTCAATACACACGATAGTTTTTAAGGCTATTTTGTCCCATGAGCTATATTGCAAAGGTAAATGATGGAATTTTAAAGGTAGCACTCAAGCAATTTACTTTGGAATGGCTGAGAAATACCATGTAGTAGGTATGGTGGACACAAATGGCATAGTGGTTGGCTCAAGGATTTTGGATGCATGAGAAGTATTCCTCTCGATACAAGGTTTAGGCTAGCAAGGTTATTTGAAGCAAACTCAAGGATGAACCGTGCAGCAAAACTCACATAAAAGACATATTAAAAACATTATAAGACTCTACAACACCGTCTTCCTTGTCGTTCAAAACTCAATACTAGATATTATCTAGACCTGAGAGAGACCAATATGCAAATCAAATTTAGCAAGCTCTATGTATTTTCATTAATGGGTGCAAAGCAGCATATGATGCAAGAGCTTAAACATGAGCACAACAATTGCCAAGTATCACATTATCCAAGACATTCTTAGAATTACTACATGTAGCATTTTCCAATTCCAACCATATAACAAATTAACGAAGAAGAAACTTCGCCTCGAACATTATGAGTAAAGCCTAAGGACATATTTGTCCATATGCAACAGCGGAGCGTGTCTCTCCCACAAAGTGAATGCTAGGATCCATTTTATTCAAACAAAAACAAAACAAAAACAAACCGACGCTCCAAGTAAAGAACACAAGATGTGACTGAATAAAAATAGTTTCAGGGGAGGAACCCGATGATGTTGTCGATGAAGAAGGGGATGCCTTGGGCATCCCTGGCTTAGACGCTTGAGTCTTCTTAAAATATGCAGGGGTGAACTACGGGGGCATCCCCAAGCTTAGAGCTTTCACTCCTCTTGATCATAGTATATCATTCTCCTCTCTCGAAAACTTCCTTCACACCAAACTTCAAGCAAACTCATTAGAGGGTTAGTGCACAATTAATAATTCACACATTCAGAGGTGACACAAAAATTCTTTACACTTCTGGACATTGCATAAAGTTACTGGACATTAATGGATCAAAGAAATGAATCCAAAAACAGCAAAAGAGGCAATGCGAAATAGAAGGCAGAATCAAAAACATAACAGTCCGTAAAGACGAATTCTAAAATGGCACCAGACTTGCTCAAATGGAGAAACTCAAAACTAATGAAAGTTACAGATATCTCGAGGATCACGTCAGAATTGCGATTTGCGTAATTTTCTACAAAGCCTGTGCCCAGATTCGCGGACAGACAGCAATGCTATTTCTGCGGCAGCTATCCCAAATATAACATCAACTTTGGACATAGAAACTTTACTTGGCACAAAAACATGATAAGGAGAGGTAGCTACAGTAGT
>JAUUTY010001503.1:0-37251 GCA_030979885.1 Lolium multiflorum
GTTAAAAGCAGCTTGTGTACTAATAAATTCTTTAAGCATGGCTTCAAGACCAGAGGGTACACTCCTATTATTATTGTAAGAATTCTCATAAGAATTACCATAACCATTACCATTAGCAGAAGGATATGGCCTATAGTTATTACCATAGTTGTTCCTATAAGCATTGTTGTTGAAATTATTATTTTTAATGAAATTCACATCAACATTTTCTTCTTGAGCAACCAATGAAGCAAAGGAACATTATTTGGATCAACATTAGATCTACCATTCACAAGCATAGACATAATCACATCAATCTTATCACTCAAGGAAGAGGTTTCTTCAACAATTTACCTTCTTACCTTGTGGAGCTCTTCCGTGTGCCATTCAGAGTAATTTATCATCATATCATCATCAAGAAGTTTTGTAGCCGCCCCCAATGTGATGGACATAAAGGTACCCCCAGATGAATCCAATAAATTCCGCGAAGAAAAATTTAGTCCCGGCATAAAAGGTTTGATGATCATCCAAGTAGTCACCCATGGGTTGGGCAATTCCTTAACAAAAGTTTTCATTCTCTCCCATGCTTGAGCAACATGTTCCGTATTCAATTGTTTAAAATTCATTATGCTACTTCTCAAAGATATAATTTTAGCGGGAGGATAATATCTACCAATAAAAGCATCCTGCATTTAGTCCATGAATCAATACTATTCTTAGGCAAAGATAGCAACCAATCTTTAGTTCTTCCTCTTGTAATGAGAAAGGAAACACTTTCAATTTAATAATATTACCATCTACATCCTTATACTTTGCATTTCACAAAGTTCAACAAAATTATTGAGATGTAAGTAAAGAAGATCAATTTAACTAGCATCTTAAAATTGATCTCTCATGAAAGATTTAGTAAAAGGTGTTTAATTTCAAAGAATTCCTCTGTAGAGCAGGAGGAGCAATAGGTGTGCATAGGAAATCATTATTTTTGCATTTGTGAAGTCACACAACTAGTATTTTCAGGGGTATTCATTTTAGCAAAGGTAAATAAAACAAACTAGATAAAGTAAATGCAAGTAACTAATTTTTTTGTGTTTTTGATATGGAGAGCAAAACAGTAAATAAAGTAAAACTAGCAACTAATTTTTTTTGTATTTTGATATAGAGTGCAAACAAAGTAGTAAATAAAATAAAGCAAGACAAAAACAAAGTAAAGAGATTGAGAAGTGAGACTCCCCTTGCAGCGTGATCTCCCTGGCAACGGCGCTAGAAATTTATGCTTGATACGCTGTGATGTACACGTCCGTTGGGAACCCCAAGAGAAGGTATGATGCGCACAGAGAAGCAAGTTTCCTCAGTATGAAACCAAGGTTTAATCGAACCAATAGGGGGAGCCAAGAAGCACGTTGAAGGTTGATGGTATAAAATGATGCTAAGCAACAACAAAGGGATTCGCGCCTTCAACGTGGAACCTGCAATAACATGTTCAGCATTATCCCACCCAAACAGTGAGGTTGGACCTCACCGGCTTGCTGTAACAAAGGATTAAACGTACTGAGTGGAAGATGCTTGCAAAGAAAATAGTAAAACACAACTGATTGATTGTATGCTATGTAAAGAATAGGACCGGGTCCACAAGCTCACTAGAGGTGTCTCTCCCATAAGATAAAAGCATGTTGGGTGAAAAAATTACAGCCTGGCAATTGACAAATAGAGAAAAAACATAACAATGCATATACATGATATGATAAATATAGTGAGATTTAATTGGGCATTACGACAAAGTACATAGACCGCCATCCAACCGCATCTATGCCTAAAAAGTCCACCTTCAAAGTTATCATGAACCCTATTCAGTATTAAGTTGCTAAGCAACAGATAATTGCATAAGTATGGTGCGTATAATCGTCAACTACATCCTTAGACATAGAATCAATGTTTTATCCCTAGTGGCAACAAAAACATCCACAACCTAGAACTTTCTGCCACTGCCCCACATTTAATGGAGGCATGAACCCACTATCGAGCATAAATACTCCTCTTGGAGTTAAGAGTAAAAACTTGGCCAGAGCCTCTACTAATAACGAGAGCATGCAAGATCATAAACAACACATAAACAATAGATTGATAATCACCATAACATAGTATTCTATATATCTGATCCCGACAAACACAACATATAGAATTACATATAGATGATCTTGATCATGTTAGGTAGCTCACAAGATCCAACAATGAAGCACAACAAGGAGAAGACGACCATCTAGCTACCGCGCTATGGACCCATAGTCTAGGGGTGAACTACTCACCTCATCACTCCTGAGGCGACCATGGCGGTGGAAGAGTCCTCCGGAGATGAATCCCCTCTCCGGCAGGGTGCCGGAGGCGATTCCTGAATCCCCCGAGATGACTCGGCGCGGCTCTCGAAGGTTTTCCGTATCGTGGCCTCGGCACGGGGGCTCGCGACGAGATCTTGCCAGGCTAAGGCACGCGGGGCACACGGTGCCTGTGGGTAGGGCCGCGCGCCAGCTTGGGCCGCGCCGCCCTGTCCCCTGGCTGCCTCGTGGTCTCACTTCATATCTCTTCGGTCTTCTGAAGCTTGCAAAAAATAGGACCCCGGGCGAAAGTTTCGTCCAATTCCGGGAATATTTTTCTTACTAGGATTTCTGAAACCAAAAACAAGCAGAAACAAAGAATCGTTCTTTCGCATCTTGTTAATAGGTTAGTTCCGTAAAATGCATAAATATGACATATAATGTGCATAAAACATGTAGGTATCATCAATAAAGTAGCATGGAAACATAAGAAATTATCGATACGTTGAGACGTATCAGCCCCCCCCCCCCCGATAATGCAAAAACCGTATAAGCCTCTCCCGTATGAATCCTCCCATCTATTGTCCCGGTTTGAGCCCCCACCCGGGATGAAAGTTTCCCGCCTTTTTCTTCCCGCGCGTTCCACCGCTTCCCGCCATTTTTTCACTATATATATGTAGGGTTGGCCTCCATTTACATATCACATCTCTAGACTCATATCTGCAAACCTCATCACTCTGTCACATGGCTTCCATCGTATCTCTAAACCCCCGGGAGGCGGAGGCGCTTTGCGCCTCGAACTACCCCTGCCCGCCGGGCTACCGCGTCCCGACCGGCTGGTTGCTGAGCGTCGGAGGCGTACCGGTCCCTCCTGTCCCTCTAGGTGTGGCGCGCGAGATGGCCATCACAAACCACTACTACTTCGAGCTCACGCCAGAGCAGCGGAGGAATCCTGGCATCCCGACAACCAGCATACTTGGGACGCTTTCTTCATCAATCGGCGTGAGAGCGCGCTCGCCAGAGACGGCCCACCTCGCTCGAACTTCAACGAGGCCGGCCGTCTGGCCAGCAGGGCGCGCCGACTCTCCAGCATCATGGCTCACTGCGGTCTCCCGCCTCGCGCTTACCTCACCCCAAAATTTCCTCATCGCTTGATAACGCGTGAAGCACACGTCCGTTGGGAACCCCAAGTGGAAGGTGTGGTGCTTGATGTCTACTCACGTTTCTTTTCCTGTGACAGTTGTTGGGCCTCCAAGAGCAGAGGTTTGTAGAACAGCAAGTTTTCCCTTAAGTGGGTCACCCAAGGTTTATCGAACTCATGGAGGAAGAGGTCAAAGATATCCTCTCAAGCAACCCTCTGCAATCACGATACAAGAAGCCTCTAGTCTCAACACAATCTAATACACTTGTCGTATGTATAGGTGCAATTAGTTCGGCGACAGATAGTGAAATACAAGTAGTATGAATGTATATGAGTGATAGTAACGGCACCATAAAATAGCTTGATGCTACAACCGGCGTGTGGTTGATGGTGGTGATATTGCGGACAGATGCAAAGAAACAAAGAAACAAGCAGCGATTTCAGTATTTTTGTGAACAAGGCCTAGGGATTATACTTTCACTAGTGGACACTCTCAACATTGATCGGATAATAAATAACTTCTTTCATTTGTGCTACATACACTCTTGTTGGATGACAAAAACCATTCGTTGTGTAGGGCTACAAGAGCACCTCAATGCCGGAGTTAACAAGCTCCACAACATTCGATGTTCATATTTAAATAACCTTAGAGCATAATAGATCTTTGCAAATTAAAACCGAGTACTAACATAGCATACACACCGTCACCATTACACTATGAAAGGGGGAATAGATCACATCAATAATATCATAGCGATAATCAACTCCATAACCTACAAGAGATTATGACCATAATCTACGACAAGAACTACACGATGCACACACTGTCACCATTACACCATGCAGGAGGAATAGACTACTTTAATAACATCACATGAGTAGCACATAAACTAGTAGCGATACAAAGTACATTGCAATCATAAAGGGATATAAATAAGCACTTCACTATGCCATTCATAACAATGAATAAGTATTCTGTGAAATATAGCCTAAGAGACCCACACGGTGCACACACTGTCACCTTTACACACGTGGGACAAGGAGTCTCCGGAGATCACATAAGTAAAACCTACTTGACTAGCATAATGACATCTAGATTACAAGCATCATCATATGAATCTCAATCATGTAAGGCAGCTCATGAGATTATTGTATTGAAGTACATAGGAGAGAGATTAACTACATAGCTACCGATTACAACCCTTAGCCTTGATGGAGAACTACCCCCTCCTCATGGGAGCAGCAACGGAGATGAAGATGGCGGTGGTGTCGATGGAGGAGCCTTCCGGGCACTTCTCGTCCCGGCTGCGTGCCGAACAGACCTCCGTCCCCGTATCTTGGCTTCGCACGGCGGCGCTCTCAACTCTTCAGACTATGTTTATCTTTTGCCTCGAGGTTTTAGTCGTGTGACCCTTAAATAGGCGAAGAGGCGGAGCCTGAGGTCGACGAGGCTGCGTACACACTAGGGGCGCGGTCGTTCCCCTGCCGCGCCACCGTCATCCGGTGGCCCCCGTGGCCCCCTCCTCCTCGCCGACTCTCGGGTGTTCCTGGAAGCTTCCGGTGAAAATAGGGTATCGGGCGTTGATTTCGTCCGATTCCGAGAATATTTCCTTACTAGGATTTCTTCAAAACCAAAACAGCGAAAAATGTGAACCGCACTTCGGCATCTCACACAGGTTAGTTCCGGAAAATGCATCAAAACATCATAAAAGGTGAACAAAACATGTAGGTATTGCCATAAAACAAGCATGGAACATCAGAAATTATAGATATGTTGGAGACGTATCATGCGTATAGCAGCAAGTTTCACTCAAAGCAGGCCGATCATATTGATGATGAGGTGGTCGAGCCTCCTCGCTACCCCCCCGTGGATGATCTCACTGAGAGCCGTCCTTGTGAGCTACATGTTAAATGTTTCAACCTATCCTTCAAGGCTGCGGTCGGCATTTTCTTACCTACAAGGACTTACCATTGTCGTCCGGTCCCAGACGACTTTGCTGTTGTGATGGTGGATGAAGTGATGGCAGATTATGAGCAGTTGGTCCTTGAGCAACCAGCAGGTGAAGATGGGGAAATCAACGAACTGGGACAAGCCCGTAGAACCACCGTTCAATGGCAGAAGGAGAACATTGTGTTTCCAGGTTCGAAGCCAAGCATGCCACCTCCATCTCGTTCTAAGCCTCCTCCGCGTGAGAATACTCCGTCGCCGTCTCCTCCGCGTGAGAATACTCCGCCGCAGTGTCCTCCGCGTGATGATGGTCATGTGCATGAGCTGTCTCCTCAGGCTTCGCCGTCTCCTAAGCAAAAGAGGAAGAGTAGTACCGCGGCAAGTATTGAAGCGCCAAACAGATCATCAACTTCAAACAAATCATCAGCTCCGAAGAGGGCCAAAACTCCACAGTTGTTACCAAATCAGATGACTGATGAGCAAAAGGCGTTAATTGCGCCGAAGAAGCCTCCAAAGGTGTTTATAGCACCGAATACAGTGAATCACTTTGCCGAGACGAGACAAAAGAGAGCTGAGCTGAGAACTGATTATGACCGCTCACTTGGACAGTCCTCTAGAGCGGAAAAAAGTCGCCCAGCTTGGACAACAGGAAAAGCAGTCCATACCCCACTTCGTCGTGCAGTCCTACGATGATCCAGAGACGGCATCGATGATCGAACGGGAGGCTAGAGGTCAGGGAGCAGATGTTCAGTACCAAGATTACTATCCAACGGCTCAAGTCGTAAACAAGTATAGATACGGACGTGATCTCGTCAAACCTGGCGAGCTCGTGCGTCTAGGGACTCAGATGCGAAGGTTGCATGAATGGTACCTGCGAGCCTGTCGAAAAGGTGATCGCTACCTCACGGTCGCACTTAGAGATGAGCATTACTTCCGGGGGAAGGAGGAGATAAACCTTGAGCTTGAAGAACTATTTCAGTTATTCAATCAAGACGCCCTTGACAAAGCTGTCATCAGTTGCTACTGCCTGTAAGTGATTTATTTATGTAATTAATTCTGTAGCTCAGCTCATTCATTTGCACTAGCAATTATCCTCACTATATTCTTTGTGTATGCTATATATTAATTATGCAGAATGAAGAAGCTCGAATGCAAAAGAGGCAAGCTCCATGACATCGGGTTCATTGACCCAAACACAGTCCATGAAGTTACGGTCCGACAATACGCCAAGGACACAGAGGACAACATGCTAATGTTTTTACAGAAGCAAGCAAATAAAGAGGATATATTCTTTCCCTACAATTTCAAGTGAGTGTTTTAACATACATTATTATGCTTCTGTATCTTCCACTTTATTCTCCTAATCATTGAGCTATGCTTGTGCAGCTTTCACTTTATTCTCCTAATCATTGAGCTTAAGAAAGGAGTCGTACTTGTAATGGACTCGAAACGTTATGAACATGCGGAATGGGAGAACATGGCTACGCTGCTCCAGAGGTAATTTCAGTCAATTTCGTATCGGCATCTTCATCTGTTCTCATTCGACGATATCATGAACTAATCAATAACTCATTTACTTATTTTTTCTTTGCTGGGCAGGGCTTGGAAACGGTTCATCAATGTTGTTCCGGGTAAATGGAAACCGGAGCTTACATTTAAAGATTACTCTGTAAGTAGTACTATATATATAGCTATGTCCGTGAATCTCTTTGATATTTTGTTTCAAATACGATGCTTGATTACTAGTTTGATCAAACTATTTTTTCGTAAAGTGTATGAGGCAGGAACGCGGGAATAACTTATGTGGATACTACGTCTGCACCTTCATTCGTGACATGGCCTGTCCCAAGGATGGGGAGGACGCTATACACCACTCACATGTACGTGAACAAATATTCACAATTAAGCTTATTACCATCAATTGTATTGAGTTCCATTCATATATATATTGATCTCCTTTTTTTAATATAGATGATACGCCTGCGGGACACTCTCATAACGGAGGATCGCATACGAGCAATTCAAGAGGAAATCGTGGGATTCTTTCTTAACGAGGCCATTGCTCCAAGATGGAGAGTACCATCGGGAGTTCATATATGTGAACTTTTAGGATATGAATATATAGATATGATACCTTTGGTCCCGGTTTTATATATTGTAAACATGCATTACTTGTACTGTATTTCATGACGATGTTTTGTTATACATGCTGCTAAGCCGCGTGCAGAAACGCCGTTTCACTCCCATCTTCGTGCCGCAGAACCGGGACGTGCTTTCCGCCGCTGCTAGAAAGCCTCCAGTCTTGGCTTAGACCACTTAACCGGGACCAAAGGTCCTCCACCACGAGCCTCCTGGCTGCACCACGGAGTTAGGCCTTCTGAACCGGTGCATATTTAAATCGGGCCTAAAGGGAGGACCTTAGTCCCTACTGGTTAGCCCTAATAAACCAGACCTGAAGCAACTATATAAACCGGGCTGAAGCTCCTTTTTCCACTAGTGTAATTTAGATGTATACATATATTTCAGATAGTGGAGGAAGTATTTGCTTTTCCAACTCATAGTAGCTTGTAATGTCCATAAGATAAGTATCATCCGCTGCTCCCCATTAAAAATTAACAGTCTTCTGGTTACTATTCACATGCGAAGGGACAAATAAAGTCCAAAAAAAGGTTTGCTTAGTAGGCCAGACCCTTCAACGTACCTGTGAGATTTTGAAAATAGGTTGATTGGACTCCCTCTATGTCGTGGCTAGCATGGTTCTTAAAGCACCGTTTGGCCAGGACAGCAAAAAGTTCTCGAATCGGTCGTTTCCGTGGAGCCACCCACTCGTTATTAGCTCTAGCGATTTAAGGTTTGGACGTGATGAAACCTAAGTTTTTCTCATTCTGCCTTAGTCTCATTCACCTACTCTCTTCTAAATAACATAACTATATTTTGAATCAAAATAAGTTATACATGAAGAAACTGTAGGTCGGTCGTATTATTCCATTCCGACAACCGGTTCCGTTCGTTAGCCGTAAATCGTAAATTTCATGTTCATATTTAGATATTTTTAAGTGAATTTCGTCAAATTAGTAAAATTTTCTTTGAGGTGTAGCTTTACCTCACCATTAGGCACAACTCTGTTGTAAGTTTTCGTTTGGTTAGACATAGACAGATAGATAAACAACTCCCTAGTATAGTGAAACTTTTGCACATGTGGAAGTTCATTGTGTATACTGTAACGTGTTGCTCAACGTCTTGCTTGCATGCTCGTCTAGTTCATCAGTACACCTTTTCATCATCGTGGAGGCGCGCCGTGTAGGTGTAGGGTTGTCGCCGATCTTGTTGTGCCACGCCGGAAGCTTCAACGTGTGTTGGTGGCAAATTCTGGGACAACAAGAATCAGGTGAAATATGCACTGAGTTTCATACCAGCTATCAGTACTTTCGGTCTGGGACTGAATGAAGAAAGTAAGCCTACGGTCTAATGTTAAAATCATAACCTAAGAAGTAAGGAAGGGCAGTGCAGCGAGTACCGTCCAAAACGCATCAGTAAATCTGGGGAAAACGATGTTCCGAACCATATGTATGCATACCTAGCAGTATTCGTTTATTTCCATATGATGAAGACAAGAGTGGAACCACTAAATACGAAGGTCTTTGCTTGGTACCTACGCCGTGGTGTTATACCCACCAAAGATAACCTTGCAAAAAGAAATTGACATGGAAGTAAGAGATGTGTTTTCTGTCACGAGGACGAGACAATTAAACATCTCTTCTTTCAGTGTCGGTTTGCCAAAGCTATATGGTCAATCATTCAGATAGGATCTAGCTTATACCCTCTCCGAAGCATTGCGAACATTTTCGGCAATTGGCTAAATGGGATAGAGGTTAGGTTTAGGGGTCTTATCAGGGTGGGAGCGTTAGCCGTTATATGGTCGCTCTGACTATGTAGAAATGACAATATTTTCAATGACAAAAATTCTTCTCTTATGCAGGTAATCTACCGATCTACGACTACGCTCCGTTCATGATCGCTGCTTCAGCGACCGCGACCTCTTTATGGAGGTGTCTACACGATTGGAGAATTCGGCCAAGGAGTTTATTACCCAACATGGGTGGCTGCATAGTCTAAGGATAGCGGCTCCTTCACCATGATTTGTTTACCTCTTCTGAGAGATCTCTTTGTACTTGAATTTTTCTGTTTGAATTGTTTCCGTGAACGCCTGTGTGCATCCTAGTTATGCAGAGGCCGGGTGTATTACGTCAAACTATGAAGTAATAAAGCGCCTTTTTTTTAAAAAAAAGAGTGGAACATCATAAAGCGTCCATTATCGGAAAAAATATAGTGAAACGTCATACTTACCTTAAGAGGGATGTGTGGTCTTTATTTGTACAAACATCTGAGGGACTCTCTGGAACACAAAGAATCTAACAACGTGGCGATTGCTAGGCAAAAATGGAAGATTCAGATGTCATGACTTGTGCTCTTATGAATGCAAACAGATTTTGAACAGAAACAAGGCCTGTTAATTGATGACAGCATAAAATTTTGCATTGTACCAGTGCCTTTTTTGTGTGATCAGAAGTGGGCATCATAGTAAAGATTTTCATGTCTTTTGTCCAGAGCTGTAGCAAGGCAAAAGGGCTCTTCCATTCTTTAACATTTTGGCTGCAATGGTGAAATTGGTCCAAACTCCAAACTAAATCAGTAACCAGTCTGAAACTGCCTGCATGAAGGACTATCTGCTAACAACGATGGATTCATTAGATGTGTTTTGAGATTTGAGGGTCTATGGAAGCACAAACCTAAATATAACATATGACTCGGCCAATAAAATCACATTTTCTACTAAGCTCACCGGTCAGAGTAGTGTTCTTTCTACTCAGCTCAACCGAAACGCGGTTCCTTCGGCCATTATATAAGACGCTCCTCCCCACCTCCCCTTGCTTCACTCACCATCTCACCTCAACTTTGATTACATACCGGTTCTCACTCACTTCGTATATTGGCTTGTCTTCGAAAAACAGAGAGAAAATTCTGTAGCTGCAGTAGCGGATAGAATTAAGAACAGAGAGAGATGGAGAGCTTGGTGGACGGCAACGGAGGAGGGAGCCGTCGGGTGATGACCGAGCTGAGCCACATCCAAGAGCTGGTGAAGCAGCTGGACGTGCACCTGGGGGGCTGTCCCGACCTCTGCAAGCACCTGGCCGCGCAGATCGTCACCATCACCGAGAAATCCATCGGCATGATTATGTCCGGTCACTTCCACGGCTCGAAGCGCTCTGCCGCCGACGCCCGCATCGACTCCGGCATGCCTAAGAAGAGGTGAGCACTGTCTGAAAAAAATCGAGCTCATTTTGGATTTTCTTGGGGCTAAATTATTTAGTGGATGTCCTGTTCTTGGATTTGCAGGAAGATGATGCAGAAAGGGGATCGTCGGGTTAGGGTGAGCTCGGCGGATGCCGGAGAGGACGACGGCTACAGCTGGAGGAAGTACGGGCAGAAGGAGATCCTTGGAGCCCAGCACCCAAGGTTGGTTTTGGCATATTTTTCAGCAGATCTTTATCTTCTTCAGCCCCTAAATCAGCACATGTTTTCGAAAGTGGCAACGAAATCTATTGGACACATCTATGGCAGCCTTTCCGCTGTTCCCAGATAGCCAGGGAGTGCACACGTCTTCTGCCTTTGATTGGGCATGATTCTCCAAAGGGGATTGTTATGTTCGCCGTCCCTGACCTGAGCTGCGCAACATTGCAGGGCATACTACCGTTGCACGCACCGGAAAACTCAGGGATGCGCGGCGATCAAGCAGGTGCAGCGCGCCGACGAGGACCCAACGCTCTACGACGTGACCTACCACGGCACGCACACGTGCCTTCACAAGACGGCGGCGGTCAACGAACAGCCGGCGACGCCGAACCCGGACGCGGGAAGCCTTCTGAAGAGCTTGAGCTCGAGCCTGACGGTGAACACCGAGGGCCTCACGCCCGGGCCTCAGCAGTCCACGCCCTTCAGTTTCTCCTCGCCGTCGGTGAGCGGTCTGACGGCGCCGCCGGAGCACTACACGTTCTCCACTCCGTCAACGTCGGAGAACTGTTTCGGGCAGGGCGTGTCGCTCTCGCCGTCCCTTCCTGAACTATCACCGGCGACCTCGGACTGGAGCTACATCCCCATCAACCCGTTCGAGGAGGATTTGAGGATAGTGTCCGGGCCGGAGACTGGCTTATCCCTCGACGAGTTGTTCGACCCCAACTTTGACGTTTCTTTCTTCCTTGCCGAGATGTAATGGCCAGGAGAGAACGCATCAGTACTTCAGTAGATAATTAGAGGAGCATCCACCTTCTGCGTGTGAGTGTAGCTTGCTTGTTGTCCAGCGACTGAAGAAGGAAAAACATACGGTTCTTCTTCCTCTTGGTCATTGCAGGCGTACTGCGGAACAATGTTGTAAGAGTTAGGAGATGCCCTTTTTCTTCATAGCATTTCATTTCTTTCGGACTCCCGACTCGACTCGTCCCAAGTTGAGATGGTTTTTCTCGTCAGTCCAGCAGATGGAGGACCTATGTGCAACTTTTAAGTGGCATTCAATTTCTGTGCTTTCTCCGAGCTGAAATAATGTTACTACTCCGTACTACAATAAAATAGAGTAGGGGCTTCATACTGCATTCACTATCTAGCTCAGTGCCTAGACATTTTGCACCAGAGATATTTTATATCCTTTTCAACAAACGCCAAACTGAGCATTTGGAGGCCACGTCAATATCCTAACCAGTTTTTTTTAAGCCTCGATGGGATATAAAGTGTATTCACTAAAGGCCATCTCTAGCAAGTTGCCACCTTCGTTCTCCTTGATAGACAACATAAAAAAAAAGACAGTCTAGCGGGGCGATCTGGGTCCGTTTGGTTGGAAGCATTGAAAGGGATGGGATGGATGGTCCAGGTTTTGGAGGATGGGATCGTCCTCGATTCGTCTTTTGTGTTTTGTTTGGTTGGAAGAAATGAAGTGGATGGGATGGTATCCGTTTAGCTTACAATGCTTAATACCAACGGGTTAGCAGTCTTTTAAATACAATTAGCTTTACTAGTCATCAACCCGTGCATCGCATGGGCTAACATTATTTTTCTTCATGAATATTAGTTGTTAATAACTATTGTGTTCTTCAAATTTTACCTTGTACAATATAAGATAAATTTGTGGTGCATAATGCATTTATTTGGAATCTTAATTAGGGAATGCGGAGTCACTATTTAAAACATGAACACCTTAAATAATTTTTTAGTCAAAATGTGTTATAACTAGTTAAGTATACATGCACTTAAAGTATATTACATAGATACAGATACAAATATATTATATAAGGCCTTCACAGTTTACAGAGTTTATATTAATTTTCAACCCAGATATTTTACAACATGCAAGATGCATTGGTGAATCACATATCTTATTTAAAAGTTGTATCACTCACTGCATATAGTACATATAAACTACTTTGAATCCTCCACATGATATAATTTATTTTAGCAACTGATAGGTTTTCCGCGTGTATTCATTTAATGGTCCTACCGAAAAAAGAGATGGAGTCAACAAATAGAAACTTTTTTCCATGCATAAACTACGAATTGATTAGATTTAGAGAAATTGGTGAAGTACCATGTAATTACTTTCTCCAGCATGCTTTCCGATATGGTTAAATGTAATAATTTTATTGGTTTCAGTTTCTATTTGTTTTTTTGATGATGACACAGTAGTGAAGTTTCTATGATGCAATCCATTTTTTCATTAGTGTCGCACTCATTTTTACTGGATGTGGCGGTATTGTAGTTTCGTTGCGCTATTTTTCTTTGTTAGCTCACGGCGTCCAGTTTAATTAGATCTGGTGGTTCGGGAGACGGCTGATCCAATGCCTAGTGCATCCAAGATTATTCGGTGTAAATCTTAACCATTAGAATTTGGCCGTATGCATAGATGATTCATGTTTACCCAGTTAAACTAAATTAGTAGTTTAGTGGAAGATACATGTGCATATCAAAGGTGAAAAGTTATATATGTTATTACGGAGATGGTAATTAGAGCTTACCCTTTTTTTTTTTTTGCATGGTAATTAGAGCTACCCTACCCATAACCATCCATACCAGGAACGGCCTTTCCCCGCGTCGACGACAACCACCAACCACCTCGATTGCAGGTATATTAGTATATGAGTGTAACTAACGAAAGTTTGTAGTATCTTTCAGAAATAAGTTTGGAAATGTCAACGCATTGTTTTGGTATACCGTACTTAGCAGAGGCGACTATAGAATTCCCCAGTCACGACCTTCATCCTTATATCGCACTCAGGACTCTGTGTAACTTTTGCGGTGGGTTCACACCATCAAGAAAAAGCACAAAGCTGACACTGTGATGTCCATATTTTGACATCATTTTTTATTAACTGCAATAATCCTTTGATTTTTCTTATCCATATCATCATCTTTTAGTTCAAGTAAAATTACATAGGGCTGCTTCAACATTGGCAACTGTGACAATATAGAAAGAATATCTGACAGTAGAAAAGGAACCGAATTGTAAGCATACCCACAATTTTGGCGAATGCCTGTTAAATTATAGACAATATTTTTCCACAATTTCTAATTCAACAATGAGTACTTTACTTATGATTTCTTCAGGCTTCCATGATCATGTACATCTACCAAAGCGGCAGTTCCACATAGCACTTCTTGGTAATAAGTCTATCTTTGTCCAGAGTGAGATGTAATTATAACATTATAAAACATGAAATATCAAATCAAATGAGCATATCAACGTTTCATACATGCATCACAGTAGAGGGGACAGCTCTCAGGACTGAAACATATATAACTAAAGGAAAATTTACCTTGTGACCGTAAGGAATTTCTTCTCATGGAGTGGCTGCCTCGTAGACGCACGATCGCCAAACGGCCACCAGCATGCCGTTGGTTGAGCATGTTGCCATCATGGTGACGTGGTGGGTGTTTTGTATCTAGCATCCATATAATTAGGTAGTTTTTATTTTCACTATTGTTAATGATCGATGGATAAATTAACTTCAACATCTAAAATTGGAATACGATCAAACAAATCAATCTATATCATCCAAATCCCAAGCTGGTCTATCAAAATAGTATTAACACACTTAGATTATATCATGGCTATTAATTTTAGTGGCACAAATTAAACGGTTATAAGAGGCTACTTAGAAAATAAGATTTTGATACCGTAACCACAATTGTTCACATCGACAATATCCACGTACGCTGATACAGATACTGCATACTCCTACATGTATCTTATTACTGTCAAGTGATATAGGCATATAGCTAGCGTATATAAAACACATAACCATATATTGTAAGTGTTAGAGTAGCCAACGACTACACTAGATCCTATACAGGTAGATGCTATTGCTGATGGGTACACTGCTAGATCTGAGAGAGAGAGAGATGAGTACCTTCTCCCTTCGAGGAGGAGCTCTCGGGTGCCGACATGGTGGCGGCGGGATCGGTGACGTGGAGATCATCCTAACATTCTCTCCCTTGATCTCAACTTTTCTTTTAACTTTATACTTTCACTTTATTCGTTTCATTTTGGATCAGTCCATAGGGCATGTTTCATCGTCACAGCTCTATTGCCGATAGAATCAGACAGCCACAATGCACTTCTCTGTTTTGAAACAAATTCTTTTACTTTTGGGCCTCTTATGATCCAGGATAGGTAAGACTTTCCCTTAAACCCATGCCGCTACGTGTTCCTTGAACACGCTGGGTGGTAAGCCTTTCGTTAGCGGATACGCAAGCATATCTTTTGTCCTTATATGCTCGAGACTTATTGTTTGATCCTGACCTTGTGTTTCACAACATAATACTTAACCTCAATTGGTTTAGTAGCTGTACTCGACTTGTTGTTGTGAGCATAAAATACTGCAGGCTCATTGTCGCAATACATCTTTAGTGGTTTGTAAATACAATCTACCACTTTCAAGTCGGGTATGAATTTCTTTAACCATAATGCCTGCCCCGTGGCTTCATAACATGCTATAAATTCTGTATACATCGTGGATGATGAAACTATGGTCTGTTTGGAGCTTCTCCACGAAATAGCTCCCCATGCGAGGGTGAATACATATCCAGATGTGGATTTTCTATCTATCCCCCGCAAAATCTGCATCTGAATACCTCTTATTTCTAGGGAATCAGATCTTCTGTATGTTAGCATGTAGTTCTTTGTGCCTTTCACATAACGCAATGCCTTCTTTACCATTTTCCAGTGTTCAAAACCTGGATTTTGTTGATATCTACCGAGTACCAGTGATAAATGCTAAGTCAGGGCGAGTGCACACTTGTGCATACTGTAGGCTTCCAATAGCCGAATATGGAACCGCTTTCATTTGATCGAGCTCGTATTGATTTTAGGGACTTTGATGTTTCCCAAAAACTGTCGCCCTTGACTATAGGGGCAGGTGTGGCACTGCACTTATGCATATTATACTTACTTAGAATCTTTTCTAAATAAGCCTTTTGCGATAGTCCTAATACTCCATTGTTTCTATCTCGGTGAATTTCTATGCCCAAAACATATGAAGCTTCACCAAGATCTTTCATGTCAAAATTTGAGGACAAAAACTTCTTTGTCTCTTGCAGTAGACTAACATCACTGCTGGCAATCCACATACAAAATTAGGAAAATATATTTCCCACTTTTAAACTTTGCATAAACGCAATTGTCCTCAATATTTTCTTTAAATCCAAATCTCTTAATTATCTCATTGAACTTTAGATACCACTGTCTGGAGACTTTCTTTAATCCATAAATGGATTTCTTTAGGAGGCATCTCATTTCTTCCTTGCCTTCCATGATAAAACCCTTGGGTTGTTTCATGTAGACATTTTCTTCTAAATCCCTGTAGAAATGCCGTCTTTACATCCATTTGATGCAACTTCTAAACTAAAATGTGCACTTAGTGCTCATGATGATTCTGAAGGAATCCTTACATGAGACCGGAGAAAAAGTCTCATTGTAATCTATCCCTTCTCTTTGTGTAAATCCTTTTGCCACAAGTCTTGCTTTATACTTTTCGACATTCCCATTGGAGTCATATTTTATTTTGTAGACCCATTTGCAGCCCACTGTTTTGGCTCCTTTAGAAGTATCTCCGGTTGACGAAGAAATATATCATCGATCTCATTTCTTTCCTGCATAAAAACATCGAATCTGGGCTTCTCATGGCTTCTTCATATGAAGTGGGATCACCTTCCATATGAACTCTTTCGGTGTTGTAAACTTTGTAATCAGTCGAAATGGCTGATTTTCTAGCTCTTGTAGTCCTTCCAGGAGCCACATTCTCTTGAGCATTCTGTTCCTCAACTTGTGGCTCAGTTTCTGGAGGTGGCTATTTTTGCTCCCTTTCATGCTCAACAAATGGTTCATTCGGCTCCTGACAGACAGGTTACGAATTTTTACTCATCGTTATCATGGGTGGAGTCACAACAGGAGCTTGCACAACAATCGCAGGGATCGTCGGTACAGGTGCACATGGTAGCGCAAAAATGGCTCCTGAGTCAGGTGCATGCACCCTCTTTCTCCTCAAGATCAATTTTCCGAGCTACCATGCTCCCCTCATCATTTCATCCTCTAAGAAGACAGCATGTCTCGTTTCACAAACTTTGTGTATTTCTCTGGACAGTGGAAACGATAACCTTTTGACTTTTCATGATAGCCAATAAAATGGCAGCCTGATCGTTTTTGCATTCAACTTTCCTATGATTGGATTGAATACTTTGGTCACAGGCTCCCCACACTTTCAGTGGCTTAGAAGCACTCTCCCCGTCCATAGCTCACGGCATTTTGGGCACCGATTTGCTTGGTACTCTGTTTAGAATGTGAATAGCGGTTTTTAACGCCTCAATACACAATCCCAATGGTAGGGTGGAATAGCTCATCATACTGCGCACCATATCCATAAGGGTACGGTTGCGCCTTTCAGCTACCCCATTCTGCTGAGGTTCGCCCGGCATCGAGTATTGGGCGACTATTCCAGTCTCCTGTAGAAACCTTGCAAAAGGTCCAGGGACTTGGCCATATGGAGTATGTCGACCGTAGTACTCCCTCCACGATCAGACCTGACTATCTTTATTCTTTTATCATGCCGATTTTCAACTTCAGCTTTGAATATTTTGAATTTATCCAGCGCTTCTGTTCTTTCTTTTATTGGATAAATATAACCATATCGGGAGTAATCATCCGTGAATGTTATGAACGAATCATAGCCATCCACACTTTTCACCGGAAATGGTCCACATATATCGGTGTGAATTATTTCTAGTGTTGTTGTGCTTCGATTTGCACCCTTTTAATTTGCTTTACAAATTTTCCTTTAATGCAATCGATGCACTGTTCTATGTCTGAGAATTCTAATGGAGGAAGAATATCATTTTAACGAGTCTTTCTATCCCCCCCCTTGAAATATGGCCTAGGCGACAGTGCCATAATTTCGATGATTCATCAGTTCTTTTTCTTTTCTTTCCTTCTTTTTCTGACTAGGGTATTTGTTCATTCACTTTACACACAGACAATACTTTTTCACGCAAGGACAATAAATAAAGCTCATCATGGAGTATAGCAACCCCAACATAAGAATTATTACACCATATGGCACATTTGCCATGTCCAAAATAACATTGATAACTGTCTTTATCCAAGCGCGATACACTTATTAAGTTCCGATGCAAAGAGAGTTTCCTCAAGATAAAACCAAGGGTTAATCAACCAAGAGGGGAGCCAAGCACGCTAGCGGTTGATGGTGGCTAAATGTGATGCTAAGCAGAACAATGTGATCTTGCTACTAACGGAATCGCCGCATAACAAACCAGTACTTTTGCCCTGTATGATTAAACGTGACGAAAGTGGAAGATGATTGTTTGCAAGAAAACAAGTATTGCAGTAGATTGAATTGTATACGTGTAAAAGGTTAGGACACTACAAGAAAAGTTGCCATGGCCGACGGGCTGTCGTCAAGTTGCCGTGTACCATGGCTTACCATTTGGTCCCTCTCCGGTTCAGTCGGCACCTTTTTTTTCTTCGCTTTTGAGGCCACTCCAGCCCGATTTAAAGCCAAGCAAACGTCGCGGTATGGTGGCCCGGACTGGTGCATCTCGGAATCTCGGTCACGCCAGTTGACAGAATCACCGAGGGATAGGCCCGGCTTATACCGCATTGTTTTTTCTAGATCGCCATCTCTGCTCAACGCTCTCCATCGAAGCCGCTTAATGGCGCAGGATCATGGGTCCCGATGTCATCCTCTATGAACCAAAAATTCTTTCTATTCTTGGATTTTTTTTAACCCCTGATTTCCGGGTTACTCTTTTTCTTTGATCCCTTGCCGCCTTGAAAACGTTGAGGACTGCTGCTGTTAAATGGGACCCGCATGTCATCCTCTAGTAATCAACTTTTCTTTCTTGGAGTTTTTTTGGCACCTCAAATTTGGTCACTTGCCCTTTTTCTTTCGATCCGCCGCCTCTCACTGTGATACCGCGTCATAACTGACCCTATTGTCATCTCTATGTACTATAAAATCCTTTCTTGAATTATTTTTGGCACTTATTTGGTCACTTACCTTTTCTTCGATCCTCCGTCGCCTCTCAAACGGATACCGCTACAAGCAATGGACCCGTATGTCATCCTCATGTAATTATAAAACTTTTCTTTTTGGATTTTTTTTATAACTCACATTTGGTCACTTGACTTTTTCTTCGATCCCCTCACGCTCCTCAAACAAGTTGATACCGTCACGGCAATGGGAACCCAAGATGGCATCCTCTATACCATAAAACTTTCTTTCTTGGATTTTTTGCACCTCATATTTGGTCACTTAATTTTTCTTTCGATCCCCGCTGCCTCCTCAAACAGTGATACCGCTGCTTTTAAATGGGACCCGCATGTCATCCACTATGTACTATAAAACTTTCTTTTCTTGATTTTTTTGACCCCCTGATTTCTATGACTTTTTCTTTCGATCCCCCGCTGCCTCTCAAACAGTGATACCAGTCACAAGTTGGACCCATGTCATCCTCTATGTACTTATAAAACTTTCATTTTTGGATTATTTTTGCACCTCATATTTGGTCACTTTATTCTTTTTCTTTCATCCTCCATTACATCTCAACGTGTGAGACCGGGCTGCATAATGGGACCCCATGCTTATCCTCTATGATCAATCAACTTTCTTTTCTTGGGATTTTTTTTTCCTATTCGGTCACTTGCCTTTTTTCTTTTCGATCATATGCCGCCTTTGAAATTGCTGAGGCACCGCTGGCCCAAGTGAACCCGCATGTCATCCTCTCGTGTGCTATAAAAGTTTCCTTTGTTGGTTTTTTTTCACCCTCTCGATTTTTGGCTTGTTCTTTTTTTGATCCGTCTCCTTTGAAATTCCTATAAGTTTGCTATTCATAATCCATGTCATCCTCTATGTCCACTGAACTTTTTCTTGGATTTTTCACCTCCACGGCTGGGCGCTCTTTTCTTTGATCTCAAGCCGCATTACAAACATTGAGACCGGTGGAAAAATGGGACCCACATGTCATCCTCTATACAATAAATTCCATTATTTTTTGGCTCTATATTTGGCTCGTGGTTTATTCTTTTCTTTCTATCTCAGTGTGTTTTGAAATGCTGATAAGCTGTCAGTTCATGTATCCCAGATGGTCATCCTCTTTCTACCATCACAAAGCCTTTCTTGTTGTTATTTTTTACCCCTCTTTCTAATATTTGTCTTTTTTCTTTGATCTCTGGCTCCCGCTTGAAACGAAGGAGACGGCCAGCAAGGTGCTCATTCCACATGTCATCCTCTATGAACAATAAAAAGTTTCCTTTGGTGGATTTATTTTTTGACCCTAATTAATTTCTGGATTTTATTTCTTTATTTTTCTTTTAATCCCCTGCCGCCTTGAAATTGTTGAGAATGTCGTCGCCTCATTTTTCTTTTGGTCCCCAGGTCACTTTGAAACAGATGGACCAGTCAAGTACAAAATGGGGACCCGATGTCATCCCTTATGTACAATAAAGTTTCTTTCCTTATTTTTGGCCCCTGATATTATGTCACTTGCCTTTTTCGATCTCATGTCGACTTTGAAACGTTGAGGATCAGGCTCATGGGATCCGCATGTCATCCTCTCTTTAACGATAAATGTTTTCTTTTCTTATTTTTATTACTCTGATTTTTGGCTTTTTTTTATTTTCGATCCTCTGCCGCCTTGAATTGAGGTCGCCGTTGGCTCATGGGTCCCCATGTCAGCCTCCCGCACAAGAAACATGTGATATTTTATTTTGGCAGACAATAAACGTTGTATTTTGCTCTGAGCTATTGCAAACGGATAAATTAAATTCTTTATACTATATAAACAAATTTATATGTTGAATCTCCTTGTTTTTTTTTGCTAGGTTTTTCTTTTCCTGTTTTTTTTTTTTTTTGAGAAAGTAATCCTAATTTTCCCTGTTTTGGAGGGGCTGGAAATCAGAGCTAGCCAAAAAGGCCCAGCAGATAGTTCGAAGGCCTGAGTGTCTGGACATGCTCAATTGAAATTTTTCTTTCTTGGATTTTTTTCTCACACCCTGATTTGCCACTTCATTTTTCTTCGGTCCCCGTGTCGCTTGGAAGCTGCTGAGGACCGTCGCTGCAAAATGGGACCCGCATGTCATCCTCTATGTACAATAAAGTTTCTTTCTTGGATTATTTGGTTCTGAGGATTATGTCACTTGACTTTTCTTTCAATCTCATGTCACTTGAAATTGTAGCTGGAGAAGTCAGCCTGGCCCATGGGTCCCGTATGTCACTCTCTATGAACAATAAAAGTTTTCTTTGTTGAATTATTTTTTTCCCTAATTTCTGGGCTATTTGTCTTTTTTCTTTTGATCCCTCATCTCTTGAAACGACAGACGACGCAGCTGGCAAGTCTGTCCCACATGTCATCCTCATGAACAATAAAAGTTTCCTTTGATGGATTTATTTTTGACCCTAATTAATTCTCGCTATTTCTTGTTTTGATCCTCACGCTTGAAATAGTTGGAGGATGCCTCATACCCATGGGTCCCGTATGTCATCCTCTTAGAACGGTAAATGTTTCTTTTTCTTGAATTTGTTTACCAACTGATTTTATTATTTTTTTCTTTCGATCTCCCCGCCACCTTTAAAACGCTAGACGACTTTACTGGCCAAGCCCAAGTGGTCCCAATGTCACCTCCCCATACCTGCAAACTTCTTCTGCAAAGGTTGTATTTCTAGATAGATATGGTGGATTCGAATCTGGTTCAGGCAGCTCACGTAAGCCTTCTTGCACTAATTAATGGAAGTAGTGTAATGAAGGTCAAGACATGTGGTCACAATGAATTCATATGAATCATGTTGTGGTTCAATCTCACAGTTCTCTAACAGTGTCAACAACAAAAATAAAACTAAGTTTTTTTCTAAAAGGGAAATGCAAATTAAGATGCACACAAACATTAGTTATCATAATAGCTGACCATACATACATACTTGCTAAGAGCAAAAGTTTGCCATAGTTTTACCACCCATACAATTAATTAGCAGCTCAGATAAGATAACTTTATATAAGTATAACTACAAATGCATTTGCTAAGGGTTCATGGACAACAGAATTCAGACAACTGCTAATCCTTGTGACCACAGATAAGTCACACAAGATTTTAAAGATCTTTGACCTTCAACTTCTGATCCAATGCGTAAGTCTGGCACCGGCTAATGAACTTTTTCCACCGAAGTAACAAATGCAGCTGCAAGCCATCTCATAATCGACAGAGACTGGCCCTCCAGACTATGGAGATCTTCTACTCATGACGAGGATATCTTGCCCTTCAAGCACAATATGATCCTTGAGACATTTTAGTAATTTCAATGGGGGCAAAGAGATACCACCAAAAATTAGTCAATGGCACCAATGCACCGAACCATGTGAGACTTTGAGCAGAGAAGACATCAAGATAAGAGCAAATATGCCGGGCTATATACTCAATAACATAGCCTTCAGATGCTGCCTCCTGTCACTACACCTAAAAAGGCTGCTAAAGAATGAGCCAGACCTCAGGACTGGCCGGGGCAGTACGAGTCACTGGTAATAATTGAATGGGTGTTTGATGCGTGAGACTGCTAGGGCGTGTGGTGAAATCTGCCTCTGAGAACTGGGGCTAAGGCAGGATCATGGCGTGTGAATCAGGAATAGAGGGAACCAAGACGATGGTGAGTCACCATTGGCGGCAGGGCAGGCCTCACAGAACTAATGTTTGGCGTAGGGACTCATGGGCAGAGCGTGTGAAACTGAGCCGGGCATGTGAACCCGCAGGCTGGCGCAGGAGAGCCGAAGCTGGTGCCAGGCCGGTGTGGCTGCTCCTTAGACATCCGTCCGTTCCATCGTGGATCCGCACTGATCATGTTAAACCAAAGAAGCTAGAAACAGAGGGAATGGTTTGTGTTCCAACGTCGTAATGCAACATAATAAAAAGATATGAGTAGAAAAAGTTAGCATATTATATATTTGGAAGTGTCTCCAACTCAGAAGGCAGTTACGACATCCGCCTGCTTGAGCTTCGATCCTCGCCTCGTCGCTCCTTCTTCGACCTAGTCAAAAGCAAAACTTTCCAATCATGTCCATACAAATATGTGATGGTCTGCGTCTTGTAGACATACACCTCAGAGTGTAGGTGTTCATCAATTTGCCATGGCCATGCATAGTGAAAGATCCTTCATATGACACATCCGGGTTAATCATTGGACGGGTTCATAAGGCATACCAGATGTGAAAATGGACACAAATGTGGGTGAAGTGGGTGGAAGACTAAAACAAGACTTCATTATATGCCAATCTGTGTTAAACCACTATGAATACACTCAGAATCGTGAAGGAGCTACTAGAAAGGTAGATAGAGCCATAGGAGGTGTTATATGCGGGTATGTACATGGGCCCGCCATATTCACGCAAGCTCGGCATCGGGATGGTGGAGGTACTGACTGTGCGAGGCGCCAACCGGCGGAAGAATTAGGTTATGTAAAGTGCATAGTTCAGAGCAATAAACAAGTTGACATGTATGCATAACACTATGTTACAAACTGAATAGTTGAAAATTAGTGTATGATGAATATAAGCATGCTAATTTGTTGTCCTAATTCCAAAAAGCATTAGACAGCTGATACACGTATATAAATCACAGACATGTGGTTTGGTTAAAAATATACCCAACCCTTGGATGCAGTTACGGCTCCGCCAGATCTTGACTACTTATACATCCGTATGTGGGGCTGATAAAGAATCTATGGCAGCCTCTCGCAGATGCCTCATCGCAGTTAGCCAGCAATCCTTTTGACCAATGAAGGCTTAGCGCTTTGGGCCCCATACAAAATTGAAGGAGCAACAGACATCAGCAGTGACATATAAAATGAATCTATGAGACATTGATGCAGTGCCGGATGTAAGTGGAAGAATAGGTGTGTGTTTCTGAACTATTGGTAAGCATTAGACAAAGCTGCACAAATGCATGAAAAATCAAATCATGTGCAGTGATTAAGAAAATATATCTCACATCAAAAGGGTACCAACTAGCCGGTTCCAGGTCTTGTGCTTGAGGAGGTTTTCAAGACGGTGGCAGCACCATCGCCTTCACAAAAGAGTCTTCATCGTGATCATATTTTCGTCTATTTGAGTAGAGGAATAAGGTTTCATCCCGCATATGACACAACTAACTCATCATTGAGATGACAAATCTAAGAGATAGACCGATGCAAATAGTAAGTGTGTGGTGGGAAGAATAGGGGTTATGCATAGAGAACAGTTGACAACAATGCAAATGACTACAAAAGAAGCCAATGGAAATCAAAAGTTTATATACTGGATGAGACAGACTGAAAAGTGAAAAATTAGTGTATGATGATCGTAAGCAAACGCAGTGTTTCTGACTTTTGGTAAGCATTAGACAAAGACAACAGTAATTAAACAGATAATAACAAAACCACATGTGGATTAAGAAATATACGATTCATTAAAGTGTCACCACCCACCCGGCTCATGGCCCTTCGTGTTTGTAGAGGCTTTCAAGATGGTGCCTGCACCATCGTCCTCACAGCAGTCTCATTAGCCTCATTTTGCATCCACTTGAGTATAGGCGCAGCAGTTTCAGCCTGCATAAGAATGTGGGAACAGATCTCACAGTGATATTGAAATGACTCGAGACAGACTGATGCATATAGTGCTAGGTGTAAGTGGTATGGCCGTGTAAGGACAACAGTTCACAACAATGCAAGGTTGTGTTCGGTTCTGAGTTCTGAAACAGCGTGGAATGGTTCCATTTCAGAAGACTGGAATGGTTACATTTTTGTTCGGGTGGGAAAAAATGGAGAGAAGAAGAGATCGAGGTTAAACTAACCAATTGTCTCAAAATTGTAATTAACAATTGCAAATGACATTTAATCTCAAAGTCGTAATTAACAGCGCCTAATGGTGCTCTTTTAATCTAAAAATTGAAATTAACATCATTATATGTTGGGTTAGGGGAACTGGAGTAGATGAACATTACGTATGATGATTGTAAGCAAACGAATTTGGTGTTTCCAAACTTTTGGCTTCGAGATCTTATGGGTTTCAACTCTAGCCTACCCTAACTTGTTTGGGACTGAAAGGCTTGGTTGTTGTTGTTGTTGTTGTAAACTTTTGGCAAGCATAGAAAAAACCGACAATAAACAGAGAAAAATCAAGGTATGTTTTGTGGATTAAGAAAATATACCATATTCATTAAAAGATCACCACCCACCCGGGTGCGTGGCCTTGTGCTTGTAGAGGCATTTAGAAGATGGGGCGGTATCAACATACTGGCAGCCTGATCAGCCGTAGTTTTGATCTTTTTGAGTAAAGGCCCTAAAGTTTCAGTCCGCATATGAATAGCAAAACAAAAGGCGTAATTCCTCAAGAAAGGATATATTGAATTACTCGTATGAGACAGACCATGCATAGTGGATGCTCTCTTAGCCTTTGCAACAGGAACACCAGCTATGGAGCCGCACAAAAAAACTAGTTAACTCAAATTTTGTCTAGATATGAATGAGTCACATTATCCAAAAGCTTAAGCCTTTATTTATTTTTATGAAATCAAAACAAGCAAAGCTTGACCAAAATTTTAGAACATTCTACAAATATTCTGTGTAGATACCGTAGGAAAATATATTTATTATCTATTTAATGATATTGATTTTACATGTTACTGATTTTTGGTAGAAAGCTAGTCAAACATATAGTTTGACTTTCTATAAATAATATAAGCCCAAAGCTTGGGGATGGAGGCAGTAGTATCTACACATCTAGATACATCCGTATTTACAGATAGTTGAGTCAATTAATTTGAATCGGAGAGAGTGATTCAGACTATATCATGGTAAGTTGGTTAAAAAAAATTACCCCCTCATGTCCCCCGCCTCAGCCTCGGGCAAAGGGGCATTTCGTGTGCTGCAGATCGGGCCATGCTCCTGCAGCAGGAGGGGCGCTATTCTCGTTCCCCATAGCCTCAACACGGAACCTGGAGGTACCAACCTGATACAGAATATAGAGCACAGGTTTAAGGTGAGGCTTTACGCACAAACAGCTCAAGACATGCTACTTTTGGTTATCTTAACAGAACAGAGCTGAGGATGCAAGAGAATCATAGAGACACATAAAGTGGAGTGGATACAATCCAGGCACTGCTTCACGGGGCTGGGGACGCAGCTCCGGCTCAGCCAACTGCCCACATGCGTAGCGGCCTTACGTCTACTGCTCCACCGCCGAGGTCTTACCTCTTTCCGTACAAGTCGACAAAATACAGTGAGGATCAGCAGGAACTACAAAGGTTGCAAATGTCGACAAATAAAGGAAGAAACATCCCAATCCATGTATCTCGCCCCACCCCCCATCAATCACTCCTGAAACAGGTGACCAGAAGACACCCTTCGCCTGCATTAGAAAGAGATGTGCAAGATATCGAGGAGAGGAAAAAAAAACCGATCTCGAGAAAGGAGAGAACATTACTAGTCCTACCTAATCCGCTTGGGCTAGATGCAGCTTGCCCTCCAAGCTGGATGCCTGGACGGTGGAGGCGGAAGGAGGGGATCGAGCTAGCGGCTTGCATCCGTCGGCAATCGGCACTCGATCGGGAGAGAAGGGGTGCGACATAAAGGGGAGGGGTAGATTTTATTACACAGTGAACTTACTGATGTGACTAGTCATTACATGTCTCACGGAAACTAGGGCCCATAGTGTGGCACCCCAAATTCACTTGGCTGCCCGGCGGGACGCATTGGCGCGTCAAGAAACCCCCGACTTGTAGCGGGGAAATGAAACATTTCACAAAAATTCAAGCACACCGCCACGCGCCAAGCACGCGGCCGTTCCTTCCTCTTCCTCGGTTCCTCCTCCCCTATCCGAAAACCCCAAATCCCAAGCTCAAACCAAAAAAAAACAAATCCCCGGCCGCCATGCATGTCCTCGCTAACCCGCTGGAGATCGTTCCCGCAATGCGGACCACCGCTCCGAGATCCAATTCCGTCCACCTCGAGGCACCGCGTGCTGTCTCGCAGCAGCGGCTTGAGGCGCTCAAGAGGAAGTTCCGCGAGTGCTCATGGCAACCGTGCAAGCTCACCGGCGTGTTGTATCCCGAGAGGAACTGTCAGAGCTTTGCTATTCGCCACACAAAAAAAATTGCGGGCCAAGATCCTGGCCAAATGCTTCGCTGATGGCTGCTTGCGAGAGGCTTGGAGTCCAACAGTCATTAAACTAGCCAAGCCAGGACTTGCTGGAAGAGCATCGATTCATATTAACTCGACTCAAGTTTGTTAGTCTAGTTAACAAATGCATCTGATACATCCATATCTAGACACTGAGTCAATTAACATATCAGAGGGGAGTACCTCAAAGTGTTTCATGCTACCAACTAATGCGCCGGCAGGAATAGAAGGAATTGTGCTACTACTCATACGATGAACTGATTGTGTGGGTGTCGCACTTTGCAACGCGATCATCCACCGAATGCTTAATCAGCGCTAAAGGCGTACAAATCATAACATACCACAGCACCAGAACATAGAGTACGAATCCTAAAGTAGCTCAACATTTTGCATCAGGGCTGGGTGGTCCCGAGACTACCGGGACGCCCCCGATGATCTCCTGTGCATCCTCTTCAACGCAGAGCTGTGTACTCGGTCCACGGCCTCCTTTTGTAGGTTGGATAATCCTCAGCAGGACTCGTCTATGAGAGGCTCGGGCTACTCGCACCATCCACAGTGCATCAGTGGCTGGGTGACCAGAGATCATCGACGCCCGTGATGACTCCTGCATCCACTTCAACGCAAAGCCGTGTACTCGGTCCACGGCCTCCTTCTGTCGGATAATCTCAGGTGCATGACCTTCGTCTATGAAAGGCTCGTCATCGGTACCATCCACAGGTGCACCAAACTGAGATTCATCTTCAAATCTCCCATCAAACTGAGAGACCTCTTTAACTTATGTTTCTGCAATTAGTACATCAACCGATTAGACAAACATCTAAGGGATGGCAACTCCAACAAATGCCGCTTAGCTATTTACCTTCTCATCTCTGCACAAGACATGTCCTGTGAGCTGAAACCTGCTTTCCGGCAAGCGCTTTTTCTCTCTCCTTCCTGGCCCATCCATTCCAAATGTTAAATTTGAGTACGTAACCTTGCACAAAGAATGCAAACTATTGATTGAAAAAAGTGGCAGCATCAATATAAATAATTAACTACATATACCAGCACACATACAGTGTAGCAAGATCTGCTTCTCCTGTTAAAGGATCATTATATGGTTCACCATGCTAAACCCGCCTAACATATGTGCGGTCCATCCTAAAAATGTGTAAATGATCCGCCACTACAGGGTAGGCCCCTTCTCACCATTCATACATGTGCATCGCGGGCAAACACATCCAGGTTGTGACCTTCATGAGCTCTAATAAACCCCATAAAGGGTTGAACACCATTTATATATGAAGGGGAACATAAGTGTCCATGCAGTATTCAAGTTCTGTCCATCTGTTTAATTATGAGATACAATGGTTGGTGATTAATTTAAGGCGAAGTAGGAAATGTATAACCATCGAGTACAAAACTATACTACATGATTATGTATTTCAGCAATCATGTCGAGTACAAAACAAAAATGCCCATCGACATTTTAGCAAACAGACCGTGTACAAAACTCTATGGCATTTCAGGAAATTAACGGATCGAGTGCAGAACTGACTCTATATGCCCACGCCAATGAACAAATTGATCGATGACAAATCGAGTTGAAAACTATAAAGTGCCAATTAGTTCGAGCATACTTGACGAATTTTTAGCAGCATCAAGAAAATATAAATCTTGTCGTCTTGCCCGATACATGATTGAGCTAGAGATAGTAGCAGCTCTACCGTGGATCAACTTGACCGCCGTGCGCTCTTGAGAAGAACGATGTGGGGAGGGGAAGCTTCTTCGCACGGACGGGACTGGGAGGGGAAGCTCTTCACACGGACGGGGATAAGTTGTGTACGGGTGGTGGGGGGTCATGCGGCCGGGCCCCGGGGTGTAATTAAGGTCGGTAGGTGGCGGTTAATGGAGTTGCGTGTGTAATTTGCTGTGCACAAGGTTGAGGAACAGGCGGTTCCCTTTGCCGCGCGCACAATTCAAACTATCCCGCCCATGTAGTGTAAATTCGCCATATTTTCGTTAAATCGACATAAAGTCATGTGAGTGGGGGAAAATTAGCAAGTTGAGCTTGAAAAATAGTAAAACTCTGGAATTATCCTTTAAATATGCTCTACTTCGTGTGAAAATCGGGTGTGGGGAAGCATGTTGAGCTGTTTTATTTGTACTTTCTTCATTAAAATTCCCATTTTATGCACTTTGGATGGAAAGAAATCATTTGTACATAAATTTTGACAACGCCATTTGCAAACACTAATTGTTTACATGCCAAGATGCACCCATCCACCAAATATATATGTGGCAAAAGTTTATCACAATCTGGCAGATATGCATAATTAGTGAGGGACCCCTTTGATTTTGTGCAATTTCCACTAATAGGGAGAGATCGAGAAGGGTTAATTAATTAGCCATGTTAGGGGTTATGTGTTTAGACAGGGGTTGTGTGATTCAAATACAATTTCTTTATTTGTGTGCTATGATTAATCAAAACTAGATCGATCGATTGCGGACACATTATTAGAGGCGCATGCCTTTGCGTATGTATGTGTTGTTGGCCACCAACGAGAGAGAGAGAGAGAGAGAGAGAGAGATAGGGAGAGAGAGAGACAGAGAAAGAGAGAGAGGTAGAGAGAGCTATACGAGAGAGCGATTGAAATCCCCAAATTAAACATATATATGCATGGCACATTTAATTTAATTAGAGGACCGCGAGGCACCCCTGGCTTGCTTGATGCACAATTAAGGTCATTGGCCTATATATAGGGTTTAATTAGGGTTTAGGGTTTAGGGTTAGGAGGTTAGGGCTTAGGGGTCTAGGTTTAGGGTTTAATGTTTATGGTGTTTAGGGTTTAGGGATTAGGGATTAGGTTTATTTAGGGTTTAAGGTTTAGGATCATCGATCAGTGCGCATACACACATTATTAGAGGCACACGCGCCTTTACGCGCTAAAGTGCATGCGTATATGTGTGTTTTTTGGCCATCATATATATATGATCGAGAGAGAGAGAGATTGAAATCCCCCAAGAATATGTTCAAATATATATTAAAATATATGCACGAATGCATGCATGGTAGGCCATGCATGCACACTAATTATATATATATTATGAGGAAACTTAATCAAATGTGTTTTCATTCGAGAGAACTTGTCAAAATTCAAGTTAATTAATTTATCATCGATATAATTATATAATTAATTAATGAATCTCATGGAGATGTTATACAACATATGATCGATATAGGCCATGTATATATTAATTGGTTTTAATCTACCGTTTAATTTGCTAGCTAGCTGCATGCTATATATAGACATGTTTTTATTAGATCGGGTTATAGCTAGTATAGTTTAGGTTATGTGTTTTAATTAACTAGGGTTTGATTAGCTAGGGGTTAGTTATATATATATGGTTTAGGGTTAATGCATGGCACATTTAATTTAACTAGAGGACCTCGAGGCACCCCTGGCCTGCTTGATGCACAATTAAATGTCGTTGGCCTATATATATAGGGTTTAATTAGGGTTTAGGGTTAGCTAGCTGGGTTTAGGGTTTAGTGTTTTGGTTGTTTAGCTAGGGTCTAGGGTTTAGGGTTTAGTGTTTACTGTGTTTAGAGGGTCTAGGGTTTAGTGTTTAGGGTGTTTAGGGTCTAGGTTTAGGGTCTAGTGTTTAGGGTCTATGTTTTGGGGTTTAATTAGTGTTTAGGTTGTTTAGGTTTAGTACGTGTTTAGGGTCTAGGGTTTAGGGTTTAGTGTTTAGGGTCTAGGTTTAGGGTTTTAATTAGTGTTTAGGGTGTTTAGGGTTTAGGGTTTAATGTTTACTATGGTTTAGGGTCTAGGGTTTAGGTTTAGTGTTTAGGGTGTTTAGGGTCTAGGGTTTAGGTGTGTAGGGTGTTTAGGGTTTAGGGGATTAGGATTAGGTTTTAGGGGTTGTTTATGGTTTAGGGGATCATCGATCGAGTGCGCACAAACACATTATTAGAGGCACCCCGCGCTTTGCGCATAAAGTGCATGTGTATATATATGTGTATTTTTTGCCACAATAAATCTATATATAGATGATCGAGAGAGAGATTGAAATCCTCAAGAATATGTTTTCAAATATATATATATCAAAATATATGCACGAATGCATTGTAGAGGCTATGAAGTGTACAATTAATTATATATATATTATGAGCTAGGAAAATTGATCAAATGTTTTCATTCGATAGAACTTGTCAAAATTCAAGTTAATTAATTTATCATCGATAATTATATATAATTAATTAATGAATCATAGGGAGATCAAAATTAATTTAGGGTTTTAGGTTTCAGGTTTAAGGTTTAGGATCATCGATCGAAAGGCATTATTAGAGGCACTCCGCTTCACGTGCATAAAGTGCATATATATGTGTGTGTGCTTTTTTGCCACCAACGTTATATATAGATGATCATGAGAGAGAGACGAAATCCCCAAGAATATATTCAAATATACATTAAAATATATGTACACTAATGCATGGTAGGCCATGCATGCAAACCACTAAAATTATATATATATATTATGAGGCAACTTAATCAAATGTGTTTTCATTCGAACTTGTCAAAATTAAAGTTAATTAATTCTATCAAGATAATTATATAATTAATTAATGAATCCGCGATATGTTATACAACATGATCGATATAATAGGCCATGTATATTTTAATTGGTGTTAATCTACGGTTTGCTAGCTAGCTGTTATATATATAGAGCATGCTTTTATTAGATCTGGTTATATCTAGTATAGTTTAGGGTTATGTGTTTTAATTAAGTAGGGTTGATTAGCTAGGGTTAGTTACATATATATGGTTTAGGGTTAATGCATGTCACATTTAATTTAATTAGAGGACCGCAAGGCACCCCCTGCTCGATGCACACAATTAAGTGTCGTTGGCTTATACATAGGGTTTAATTAGGTTTAGGGTTAAATAGGGTTTAGGGTTAGGTTAGGGTTAGGTTAGGGTCTAGTCTTAGGGTTTAGGGTTTAGTGTTTAGGTGTTTAGGGTTTAGGATTAGGATTAGGGATTTAAGGTTTTAGGATTGTTTAAGGTTTAGGGATCATCGAGTGCGCACACACATTATATTATTAGAGGCACCTGCGCCTTTACGCATAAATTGGATAATGCATGTATATATATATATATGTGTGTGTTTTTTTGCCACCAACGATATATTGATGATCGCGAGAGAGAGAGATTGAAATCCCTAAGAATATGTTCAAATATACATTAAAATATATACACGAATGCATGGTAGGCCATGCATGCACACTAATTATATATATATTATGAGGCAAACTTAATCAAATGTGTTTTCATTCGAGAGAACTTGTCAAAATTCAAGTTAATTAATTTATCGGCGCTAATTAGTTGATTAATTAATGAATCCGAGGGATATGTTATACAACATGATCGATATATATAGGCCATGTATATTTTAATTGGTGTTAATCTACTGTTTGCTAGCTAGCTGCTATATATAGAGCATGTTTTTATTAGATCGGTTATATCTAGTATAGTTTAGGGTTATGTGTTTTAATTAAGTAGGGTTAATTAGCTAGGTTAGTCACATATATATGGTTTAGGGTTAATGTATGGTACAATTAATTTAATTAGAGGACCGTGAGGCACCCCTGGGCTGTTCGATGCACAATTAAGTGACGTTGGCCTATACATATAGGGTTTAATTAGGTTGTAATAGCTAGGGTAGAGGGCTAGGGTTAGGGTTTAGGTTTAGGTTTAGGTTTAGGTTTTTAGGGTTTAGGGATTAGGATTAGGGTTTTAGGTTGTTTAAGGTTTAGGGATCATCGATCGATGCACACACATTAGTTAGAGGCACTGCACTTACGTATCAAGTGCATGCGTATATATGTGTGTTTTGGCCACCAACGATATATAGACCGAGATAGAGAGAGATTGAAATCCCCTAAGAATATGTTCAAATATACATTAAAATATATGCAAGTTAATGCATTGTAGGCCATGCATGCACACTAATTATATATATATTATGAGGCAACTTAATCAAATGTGTTTTCATTCGAGAGAATTTTGACAAAGTTCAAGTTAATTAATTTATTTCAATCTATAATTATATAATTAATTAATGTAACATCCCGAAATTTATACAACATGATCTATATAGGCCATGTATATTTTAATTGGTGTTAATCTACTGTTTGCTAGCTAGTTGCTATATATAGAGCATGTTTTTATTAGATCGGGTTATAGCTAGGCTAGTATAGTTTAGGGTTATGTGTTTTAATTGAGTAGGGTTGTAGGGTAAGTTACATATATATGGTTTAGGGTTGACATGGTACATTTAATTTTATTAGAGGATCACGAGGCACCCATGACCCGCTGATCGATGCACAATTAAGTGTCGTTAGCTATATACATAAGGTTTAATTGGGGTTTAGGATTAGTTAGGGTTTAGGGTTAGGGTTAGGTTAGGTTAGGTTAGGTTAGGTGCTTAGGGTCTAGGGTTTAGGGGCTTTTAGTGTTTAGGGTGTTTAGGGTTTAGGATTAGGATTTAAGGTTTTAGGTTGTTTAAGGTTTAGATCATCGATCAGTGCATTAACACATTATTAGAGGCACCCGCGCCTTTACGGATAAATTGCATGCATATATATGTGTGTTTTTTGGGCCACCAACGATATATAGATGATCGAGAGAGATTGAAATCCCAAGAATATGTTCAAATATACATTAAAATATATGCACGAATGCATTGTATGGGCCATGCATGCACACTAATTATATATATATTATGAGGCAACTTAATCAAATGTGTTTTCATTCGAGAGAACTTGTCAAAGTTCGAGTTAATTTATCACGATAACTATATAATTAATTAATGAATCTCTGGATGGATATGTTATACAACATGATCGATATAGGCCATGTATATTTTAATTGGTGTTAGTCTCTATTGTTTGCTAGCTAGCTGCTATATATAGAGCATGTTTATATTAGTCGGGTTATAGTTAGCTAGTATAGTTTAGGGTTATGTGTTTTAATTAAGTAGGGTTGATTAGCTAGGGTTAGTTACATATATATGGTTTAGGGTTAATGCATGGTACATTTAATTTTATTAGAGGATCGCGAGGCACCCATGACCCGCTCGATCGATGCACAATTAAGTGTCGTTGGCCTATACATAGGGTTTAATTGGGGTTTAGGATTATTTAGGGTTTAGGGTTAGGGTTAGGGTTAGGGTTAGGGTACGTTTAGGGTTAATGCATGTCACATTTAATTTAACTAGAGGATTAGGATTTAAGGTTTTAGGTTGTTTAAGGTTTAGGATCATCGATCGAGTGCGCACACACATTATTAGAGGCACCCGCTCCTGCATAAATTGTATGCATATATATATATGTGTGTTTTTTGGCCACCAACGATATATAGATGATCGTAGAGAGAGATTGAAATCCCCAAGAATATGTTCAAATATACATTAAAATATATGCACGAATGCATGGTAGGTCATGCATGTACACTAATTAATTATATATATATTATGAGGCAACTTAATCAAATGTGTTTTCATTCGAGAGAACTTGTCAAAATTAAAGTTAATTAATTTATCACTATAATTATATAATTAATTAATTAATGAATTTGTAGATATGTTATACAACATGTTCGATAGGCCATGTATATATTAATTGGTGTTAATCTACTGTTTGCAGCTGCGCGCTATATATAGAGCATGTTTTTATTAGATCGGGGTATAGCTAGTATAGTTTAGGGTTATGTGTTTACATTAAGTAGGGTTGATTAGCTATGGTTAGTTACATATATATGGTTTAGGGTTAATGCATGGCACATTTAATTTAATTAGAGGACCGCGTGGCACCCCTGGCCTGCTTGATGCACAATTAAGTGTCGTTGGCCTATATATAAGGTTTAATTAGGGTTTAGGGTTAGGGTTAGGGTTTAGGGTCTAGGGTTTAGTGTTTAGGGTGTTTAGGTTTAGGGATTAGGGATTAGGGTTTCAGGGTTGTTTAAGGTTTAGGGATCATCGATCTAGTGCGCACACACATTATTAGAGGCACCCGCGCCTTTGCGCATAAAGTGCATGCGTATAGTTTAGGGTTATTTATTTTAATTAAGTAGGGTTTGATCAGCTAGGGTTAGTTACATATATATGGTTTAGGGTTAATGTATGGGCTTACATATAGTTTAAATCTCAAGAATGTTTATACATGATAGGCCATATGTGCAAAGGAATTTTTTTCCCCGTGAACTTGTCAAAATTCGAGTTTATCAATGCCAATGGAAACTAGTCCAAAAAAATTACATAGAGGACCAAAAGTACTAGACAATAACTAATAGAACCTGCAACTTTACAAAAAGGACCCCAAAACATATAGAAGAAAATCAATCGAGTCCTTCTCGACCGCACATCAGATCTCTGCTCCGCATCCTTTCCAGCAACTCCGTCGCCGGGGACGCACCACTTGGGACGGTGTCGCCAGTAGTCGCCAGGACGAAGGAGAAGAAGGGCCTCAGCAACGGCATATTGGCTCTGAGAAGGGCCGCTGAAAGTCCAAGATGTGCACGGGCAAGACGGATGACGCCGTCGTATGCCCCGAGCTTGTGAACTTTAGCAACTTGACTTCCCCATTGGCCAGATCTGAGGCTAATCGACTAAAGTAAGTCGACTGGCAGCTGCATCACATTGATGGCACCAGATCGGGGTTTGCCCGGCAAGATCCGCCAGCACCATAGGCCAGATTCAAGCCGATGACGAGATCCCCCGACTCCATTGCGCCATTCTGCTCATGGGAAACACTCGATCTAAGCTTACAACAACACTAACTCCCTCGGATCCAAATTAGCTAACTCAACTTTGCTTATCTAAATATGGATGTATCCACACATGTTTTTACTCTAGATACATACATGTCTAAGGAAAGTTGAATCAATTAATTTAGTTCGGAGGGTGTACAATATACAGAGAGAAGTCGGCCTCGTCTCCGGCCGGCGAGGCCGCCGGAGAGAAGGGGGAGAGGAGCCGGGGAGTGGGAGAGACTCGAGAGAGAAAGAGAAGAGGAAGAAAAAAGCTCCCCGGGGAAGAACATTATTTTGTCGTTCTGCGCTCGTAGCTTGAAACCGAAAATTTTCACGCGCGCCAAATCATCCCGCCGCATCCATTCGAAAATCCCGTGACCAGTTTTACCCTTTTAACCCTGGTCCGGAAGCTCCAACCCACCGACCATGGAGGGCTCATTCGGTAACAATGAAATATCTTGCCTAGATCCCGAACCATCCCCACAGGCCCACACCCACCCACCAACCATTCGCCCATTAGCTCAAAAATACTCTCACACGCCAAAGCTCGGACTCTCTACAGTACTAGATCCGCTTCGCCGCCGGCATACTCCTCCACACCGTAGCCTTGATCGTGTTGGCTATCCACCCACCTGATCCGCTCCCCGCCGCCTCCCTCGTCACCGACGGATCTGCTCCGCCGACCTCGCCACCGACGGATCTGTTTCACCGTCGACCTCGCCACCGACTACCCTCACAATGGCAGAACAACTTCACCATCACTGCCACCAACCAGATCTCGCTTTCACTAACGCCTCGTTTACCGAAACAGGTCGATTCATCGTCTCCGTTCGCCGCTGAATGTAAGTTGCCGCCCGTCCACCCCGCCGCAGCTTGTTATACGCTGGCCCGTTAGATCGCGTGTTTCTTTAGCCATGTTTTGTGTGGTTATTTTTGCACATCTCATATGCCGTTAACTTCTTTTTGATGTTGCTTCGCATGAAGTTTGTTTAAATATTGTACAATACAAAAGCATTATCCGGTTGCTACCATCCTGTTCATTCTACTGATAACCTGTGTGTATCCACATATTTATAGCCTTGTACCCATTCATTTGCCGCCAACTGTTTTTGTACTGCATGCTATTGTCGCACTGTTTTTATAGTCGTGCTATGGGCATTTCCAATCTGCTGTTCTTATACCACGTCATTAGCTCACCGCTAGCTGTTTTCTCGTGTCTCCTATTCTCACACTGCTTTTATAATCATGCTATGTGCATTTCCAATCTGCTTGCTCTTATACCTCATCTTTAGCTTATATAGTTATTGTTGCGTGCATGTCTGGTCTT